>CM042010.1:133480515-133765515 GCA_023525715.1 Cichorium intybus
TAGAAAACATTATGTTAGTTTTAATAATATAAGATTAGATAATAACAAACACAAACAAATATGTTAATTATCAATGATCAGTTGTGATATATTCATTTATGATTAACATGTGTTAGTCATTTCTCTATACCATTCATGAATAACATGTATCAATCGTCAATGATTACAGCTATAATCGTCAATGATTGCAGCTATAATCGTCAATGATTACTGACGCTTTACTCACGGATGTAAACTAACTTAACCATTGATGATTTAATCATCGATGATTAAGCCGATTATCAATGATTATACTGTAATATTAAGCCGATTATCAATGATTAAGCCGATTATCAATGATTATACTGTAATATTAATGATTATACATTAAGCCGATTAAGCCCCTTTGACCATAAACAAAATTTACCAAGAGACAAAAGAATTAAATTCTCAAAATATCGTGTTTTGGTCAAGATAGTTGCAAACCAATAGCATGAATTAATCATTTGTCAAACCAACTGAATTCCATTATTGATAAAGGCATAAAAGGAAAGAAAAAAGTCAAAAGGGAAAAGAAGATTACTAATGGAAATCTTCTAGCAGGTTGACGAAAAGGATCGATCGCCGACAACTGGAATAATCCCCAAATCATGAGTACAAGCAAACTAAGGAGTAACCCTATGTAATTAATAACCCTCGGTAAACATAAATCTTGATTCATTTATTGAAAACCCTAAAGGGAACGAACCCAAGTTGTAATTGCTTGCAATCCTTTTTGAATAATACCTGGAACAGGAGAATCGTTTTTGAATAATATTGATCGCGTCTTCGTCTTCTCCATCGGCTTCTTCGTCTTCTCCACCGGCGTCTTCGTCTTCTTTATTTGTATTTCTCACCGCCGATCAAAGGGTATGAGCGATACCTAAAAACCTTTTCAATAATGAATGGGAAATACGAGAATAAAGGGGAGAGGAGAGAAAACGTATTTGCTGATTTTTTGGTGGTGGCTTGATGTCCGACAGATGTGGCAATGGCGATGATCAGTGATTTTTTGGCTTGATGTCCGACAGATGTGGCAATGGTGATGATCAGTGTATGGACCACCCCTGAAGTCAAGAAAAACTGGGAAATAAAAACGTATACCCAATGTAATCATTGACTAGTTTGAGAATTAAGTTTTCATACCTGGCTTGTTGGATATCCTTTTGTGATTTCTGTAAGATCCCGTGAACTCGTTTTGCTGGTTCTTGAGAGAAGTTTATCTGGAGCACCCAAAGCTTGTTGACGCCATTAGAAAAGTTGTATCGTTTCTCTTATACACACACAACTACAAAGACTACGCCGTCGCCTCTTTGGTCTCATTGGCGCCTCTTCTAATCACATCAGTGGGTCTTTAGGGTTGATAGTATATGGAGGATAACGTAGGTAGGTCTCGGATGATATCGAAGGTGTAGCGTTCATATGGCTGGGGTAATGGCGTTTACAGGTTGTGAAGAATGTAGAAGAACACGGGGGAGGTTATGCAGCGGTGGTCGTGATGTAGGGTTTAACAACAGAAGATGTGGGAGAGGCGTATGTAGAGAGAGGGATAGAGAGATGAGAAGATATACGTATGAAGAGAGAGCTAGGTTTTAGGAATTTGAATATAGTTTCCTAATTTGATGGATACCAATATTACCCAAATACCCTTATTGTATTTAAAAATATATAAAAATCATTTAATTATTTTTAATATTTAAAAAAAACACATTAATATAAGCCATAGATCTTAATATTTGGAAGGTCTAGATTTCTTCTCACATTCTCAACCTTTTTAGTATTCTCATTTTAACCTACCTCTATATATATATATATATATATATATATATATATATATATATATATATATATATATATATATATATATATATATATATATATATATATATATATATATATATATATATATATATATATATATGTACATATGTATATATATATATATATATATATATATATATATATATATATATATATATATATATATATATATATATATGTATGTTTGTATGTATGTATGTATGTATGTATGTATGTATGTATGTATGTATGTATGTATATATATATATATATATATATATATATATATATATATATATATATATATATATATATATATATATATATATATATATATATATATATATATATATATATATATATATATATATATATATATATATATATATATGGGATGAGTTTAATAAGGGACTAAAAGTATCCATGGTACCAATGGACTAATTTCGATGGTCAGAATCAAAATTATCAACGGCTAAAAAATAGGTTGTAAATTTATTACATCGACGCACATATAGATAATTATAACAAAAACTCATTTCATTTTTTTTTAATTTTTAAACATTATTGTTTTTAAAAAATAAAAGTCGAATATAACAAAATTTATAATTTTTTGTACTCTACAAATAGAAATCCATATTGATATATAAAAAATAATTTTTTTAATAAGTGCAGCTCGTCTGGATTCATAATATGAATCTGAAATATAAAAATTTGAATATGAGTAATTATTTTACTTTTAAAAATTTTACTAATTCAATATTATAACCATTCATAAGTAATGTACTTGATTCACAAGTGGATTTACTTATACTTTACACGAAAAAGTACACATATTCACATGTCAATATCATATAGTATGGAGAATTTACTTAGAAGTTTTTACTATTTCAACATTTTAACTATTTATAATGAACTTATTTTAATTCACAATTGAAGTTACTTACATTCACACAACAATTTACTCAGATTCATATGTCAATGTTATATGATGTTTTAAATATACTCCGAAATATGAATATGAGTAATTTACTTAGAAATGTTTTAATACTTCAACATTTTAATTATTTATAATGAATTCACTATAATTCATCATAAGTTAATTCTATTCACATTCACACAAAAATTTATTCGGATTCAATAACAATATCATATGCCATTGTAAGATTACGTACGCATCACCACCATCTCCTGGCATGCGGCTACGTTCATCATAAATACGATCTATGATAGATATATAATTAACAACTTTACTTTCAGAAAGTTTGCCTTCTCCTTTCAAAGAGTCTCGGCTAACTTTCATATTAATTTGCACGATCAACACAATCGTGCAACAAAATTCCCCCCTTACTTGTCCAGACAAAAATTCTTCGTATTTCTATAAATTTTTTGTGAAAGTTACGTAGGTAGTTCACCCTCTCCCATGAACAGACTTGGCAAGATAACAAGTTGTTGTTGATTGAAGGTTCGTCGCTGGAGTGCTAAATACTTTAGGTGTTTGACCTCTGTCATTTTTTATGTCCGAGACCAAAATAGTTTATATGAATGTGCATTCCGCACTTCTTAACCTGTATAGAGTTTAACCTATATCACTTTTTGTCTCGTTAATGTCTAATTACCTAAAATGATTAATGATACTAAAAACGTAAACAAAATTTTTAAAGTTCGTGTGGTTTCTCTATACTATCTCCAACAGAAATGGAAAATGCTGGGTTGTCATGCATCATGACCAAGATGGGGCAAAAGTTCACTTTGAACTTATTTGGACTCGTTCAATAAAGAAACAATTGAATTTTCTTGGGTTTATGTAGCTCTCTGTCGAAGAAGGTATTTATTCAACGAGTAGGACCGTCTTTTCCTCATTTTAATATTATAATTTTAAACTCTTTTTTGTTGCATGATTTGGTACTCTCCAATAATAAACTATTATTGTAGGAATTTGTGCTACAACGATTGAATTCGTATAAGACCTACCCCATAATTTTTCCTACTATTATAACTTCTGTACAATGCATAAGATGCGTATATGTATGGCTCGTTTATGTATATGTACATATATGCATACCTAGTGGATGCATATAATATATATAGAATGAGAATTATTTATCTTACATGAGAGAGAGAGAACATCTTTGTAAAAGATCTATCTACATAGGGTTTCAAAATGTTTCTGGTATGTTTGTCTAAAGTTTTGTCAATGTATTGATTGATCACTATATCATGATTAGGGTTCTTTCCTAAAATGGAAAGAGAAGGTAAACCAATTGTGGAAGAAAGTCTGATTATTCTTTTTTCAAGGCTAGTAGGATTACTTGTTTGAAGCTTTTCTCTTAATGAATTTACTCAGATTATCGGATGATTGCAGCACATCAACTCAAAGAAAGGAGATCGGAGAAAGATAAACTAATTAAATATGGAGAGAAGTGAAGAAACCAAGTGTTCCAAGACAAGTTTGGATTCCTACACGAATGAGGAGGGAGAGGAAGAAAGCGAGTCGAAAGAAGTTACTGGGTTGAAGGATGGAGGGAGTTCGAGCAATAGCACGATTGAGGAGAGTGATAAGAAGCCCTCTGTGCGACCATATGTCAGATCTAAGATGCCTAGACTCCGATGGACAAATGATCTGCATCTTCGTTTTGTTCAGGCAGTAGAGAGGCTTGGAGGACAAGAGAGTATGTAACCATACATCAATACATGTCTATCTACGTCTTGTTTAAGCTTGTCCTTTAGCTTCTAAAGTCTAAACCATAATGATTTTTTCGTGACGGTTTTAGTTCCATTCTATGCAGGAGCAACTCCAAAGCTTGTTCTCCAGCTGATGAATATCAAAGGTCTCCACATAGCTCATGTCAAAAGTCATTTACAGGTTCTTATATTGCTTAGGCACAAAAGTGTACAACTATAGATTCATATTTATCGTATAGTAACATCAAAAGGTTTTGAATTTTTCTTTTTTGTGTATTTCTTTCTTCAGATGTATAGAAGTAAAAAGATCGATGACCCAAGTCAAGGTAGCTAATTGATCAGTACTATTTTAGCCCTACTAATCAATAAATTAGGGTTCATCTCTCCCTCTCTCGTTCTCTCCCTTTCTTTCTCTCTCGTTTACTCTCTTTTCTTTTGGTCGGGTGATTCATCTGACTTTCTCCATATTGCAGTAGCAGCTGATCCAAGGATTGAAGGTGGAGATCGTAACATTTACAACCTCAGTCAACTACCAATGCTTCAGTGCTACAACCGAACACATGATTCATCATTCAGGTACAACATATTTGTACCGGGTACACGAAAAAAGAAAGTAACCAACAATTTGTAACCCTAGGGTCTCGCTACCTTTTGAGTAATAAAACTTTTTGCTGTTCAAAAAAAAAAAAAAAAAGAGTAAAAAGAGAATTAGCAATGGTTAAATATCCGTTGTGCACTTGTGATTTTCTTGTTCTATCAACTTTTTAAAGTAAAAAGGATGTCTGTTTCTTTCAGATGGTATCCTTTGTATCATTTCTGAACCTCTAGATCTCAGTTTGTTCTTAGTGTCCATCTTTTAAATCGTAAGTAATTGTCTGTTTCTTTCCTTTACAGATATGAAGATCCACCACTGTACCATCGTGATTGGATGCATAACGCTTTGAGGGAGCATTGCTCATTTCAAAAGACAAAACCAAGATTTTATGACATGGCTGCTGATAGGATTTTGGCAATAAACCATGTGGAAGAAGCGAATAATAATTTCCACACTAGTCATCTGCCTCTCAGTGACCAAATTTCACGGAAAATCAGGGAAGTTAATGATAATTTTGGATCAGGTATGTGTGATAAGATGGATATGTTGCAAAGGCAATACTCCAAACTGCCAAACAGTGCTGAAAAGCTCCATCCATTCAAGGTTCAAGAACATCAAAACATCCCTCTAGATATGGATAATACAAGTCTTGAGAAGCATGACGGAACAAATAGGAAGGCATCTGATCTGAATCTTGATTTAAATCTGTGCCTTGGGGTCCATTCAGGAAAAACTGAGATCCCGAGTGGTTTGGATGAAGATGATAATGCAGGAGAAGGAGAGGGAGAAGAAGGTAATTTGTCATTGTCATTGTACTCGCCTTCTTTCTCAAGAAACAGAAAAAGGTTAATAAGTTCAGATCATAGCAATGATCAGAAAGCTAAAAGGGCAAGTACTCTGGATCTGACTATATGAATGAGACAAATTCTAAGTGAGATCTTGAGGTACTTGTTCTAGAGTATGCACTTGTGATTTTCTTGTTCTATCAACTTTTTAAAGTAAAAAGGATACCATCTGCATATGAATCTTGTTTTATTGTTTGTCATACTATCATATCTTCTTGTTTGCTTCTATAGATACATATATGGGTTTTACACCTTATTTTATAGGTATTTTATCATTCTGCTTGCATACAAATTTAAACTGTGATTAATATAAAGCTTTTCTGCCACTGCTTTTGATTTTTGCGTTGCAAGATATATATCTTCCGCGAAAAAGCATCGTTGCACATTGTAAGAATGACGGCTATGGAATGCCATTACAATGTTGTTGTTTCATTTAAGTTTCCATGATTGCTCAAAATCGTACAAAGCGCAAGGTTTTTTTTGGAGTTTTCACAAGACTAATAATTTATTTGCAACCACTAACAAGGTGGCCAGTGCGTAAATGCTAATCACCTGGGATTTAAGCACTAAAAATTGGAGTGGCAGTTTCAAATACTGCAACTTTCAATCGTAAGGTAGCTAGCCTCTCCTTCAAAAAAAAAAAAAAAAAAAATCTATTAGCGCCCAAAAATACAGTATATATAATTGTTGAAATTAAAGTTAATCACTCTATGTAAAAAAAGTACGAAAGTATCATTAATTAGAATAACGTATATAGAAATTTAAAGGATCAATATGTTATTCAAAGGATTTTCAATTTTTTCCTAATGTGCATCGTCTTTTTCACGTGCCATGTGAAACATGCATATGTAAAGACTTCCACTGACGATCCTCGACGGTTAGATACACCATTTTTGCCCCACATAGACTTAGCTCTTTAGAAACTCGCCTATTGTGCATGGGGTCTAGGTTTGGCTTTTTGTTGATCTTTGGGAGTGAATGTAGCCTTTGAGGTTGTATACTGTGACTTAAAAGTTGCATTATAAGTGATTCAAAGAAGATATGGTCCAAACCACTCTCCCTCCCCATCTTATTTAATGATGGTATGTGAAATATATATCTTGCCTCTGAAAAAGAATATGTGTTCCCTCATGTGAATATTGAAAGAAAGTGCAGTGTTAGTTTAATAGCATCCCTGGGTAACAGAGATATTCCAACACATATTGCATAGATTTCATTAAACAAATACATAAAACCCTCTCATGGAATTATGTGGAAAGATTCCATTTCCCTCCGCACATACAAATTATCACGGCAAAGATAAAATAAAAAGTAAATTACAGTTTTGGTCCTGTGGTTTACCCTTTATTTTTGGTCCAAGTTTTTTATTTTCGCACTGATAGTCCCTGTAGTTGTAAAAAGCTTGCACTATTGGTCCCTGATCCTATTAAAAGACTAAAATACCATTTCAAATTTAATTTTTCTTTTTCTTTTAACCTATTATTTATTTTAGAAATTGAAAAAAGGAAAATACACCCACCCCTACCCCCACTACCCGTCCTCCTCTCTCTCTCTCTCTCTCTCTCTCTCTCTCTCTCTCTCTCTCTCTCTCTCTCTCTCTCTCTCTCTCTCTCTCTCTCTCTCTCTCTCAATTGCTTCCCACCACTAGTTGAGAAACCACAAAAAATGGGTTGTCGAATTCCTTTTGTTTTCGTACGAGTGAAGAATATGAGTCGATGGTGTGGGTGGATCAAAACCCCATCAATACTGATTGTCGGCGATCTTTAATGACTTCACCTTCTTTTTGTTTTACACTCGATCGAGAGATAGAAATCACATAAAAGACGATTGTCGGATTCCTATTTTTTTTTCTGGTGACTATAAACGGGAAGCAGAACGTAGACGAAGCAGATGATGATGTCGGTCGCTAAACGACTCCTTCAATTAGGTGTCAAAGTCACCTTCATGACTTGCCTCTGCCTACCGCCACATGAAAAAGTTGGTCGGATTCCAGACGCTTGAACTTCGTTGCTTTTTTCGATGGCTACAATTACAAGAACGATGATAGCTTATTCTACCTAACCTAGTTGAGAAACCGGGTAAAACAAAAGTCGAAAGAAACCAATCTTTCTAGTGCCAAAGATAGCATTGTTGGATAAGACATTGAAGAATACTGATTACAGGAAGAAATTTTGTGCAGAAAACGTAAATTTTTTTATTAACAATTCAACAACAATTTCACATCAAATTTACCTACATACATATAGCTACGGGTAGATGCTTTTGAAGCGCCACAACCTTTCAACATAACCATGCCATCCCTTCCTGTAACCGTTGCAACTTTTGTAGAAGAACTACATTAATTCCTACTAGTAACTGCCATTTTAACCACCCTTCTTCAACGGTACTCATTAAATAACATTCTAAAATAATTGTAACTAGGTCTAGCTTAATATTTTAACATACCCCCTTAAACTAGACTTTAGTAGCACCAAATATAGCCTCCCGCTATGGCGAGTATCATCCATAGACACATATCAAACAAGCATTTCCTGCATTTATTTAATTTTGCAAGAAGAAACTTCAAATCACCAAACCAAGATCTTTTCACTTGGTGTCATACACCACATATCAAACAAACAATCATCAATCTCATTTATTTTCTTGCAAATAATACAAAATACATATTTCATGTTTCTTTTTTTGTTACATGTTTGATGACATCATAAAACATTAGTTCTCTTTCTCAAATTTTGTAGTCTTTTGTTAGAAAAACACTTGTGACAAGCAATCCACCTTTATCCATCTTTGACCATACTTTTTTGAAGACACCCAATTGACCACACCTTGTATCCCAATGCTTTGATTTTTTTTCACATCCATGCTTTGACAATGACATGACTAAAAAGAAAAAAAGTAACACCCATACATTGTACTTGTTTACAAACCTTTTTAGATATCTCATTTATTTTGAGTCTACTATAGAAATCCTAGACATGCTTAATCAAATCTTCATCTTCTTCTGATTTTCACTCTCGTACATACTTCACAAACCACAAACCTTTTCTTTCACTCTCTCTATCTCCAATGCTTTCTCTATTTCTTCTAATCTTTCTATCTTGAACCGGGTTCTGATACCACTATGTTGGAGAAGACATTGAAGATAACTGATTACAGGAAAAAATTTATGCAGAAAATGTAAAGTTTTTTATTAACAATTCAACAACAATTTCACATCAGATTTACATACATACCTATAGCTACGGATAGATGCTTTTGAAGCACCACAACCTTTTAATAGAACCATGCCATCCCTTCTTGTAACCGTTGCAACTTTTGTAGAATAACTACATTAATTCCTACTAGTAACTACCATTTTAACCACTCTTCTTCAACGGTACTCATTAAATAACATTCTAAAATAATTGTTACTAGGTCTAGCTTAATATTTCAACAATCACTCTCGTCATTTGTTTTCTTTACACCATACTTCTCCCATGGGATGAGGAGGTGTCGCATGATCAAAACGTGCAATCAACACTTCTTTGGATTCAACTAGCATCTGTATTTCGTGTCTACTATTATTACTTCAATAGGTACGATAAACTCATTGGTGAAGACTCCAAAGACCCGTCATGGACCATCAAATTACCATGGCTACCATCTCTCAAAAGTTGAGACCTCCCTTCCTTGTTGGAGATCAAATGGTGGTTTTTGTGGGCGATCAGAGATAAAGACAGCAACACGAATGGCACCAAGGTGACGAATGAAAAAGAAGAAAAGAACGAATTAAGTTTTTTAGAGGAGTTAGGAAAATTAGGTTTGATAGTCCTATGGTGCAATCAAGTATAGGTGTTATCCACTCGTTGGAGGTCCCACCGGAGATGGTGACGGGCACTCCACCCTCTCTATGACATTTTCTCTCTTGACCCAAATTTGCATACAATTTACATCTTGATCTTCAAACCCCTGATGTTCAGTTGTATGTGAAGAAAAGAGAGAGAGAGAGAGAGAGAGAGAGAGAGAGAGAGAGAGAGAGACGGGGCTCGTAGGGGGTGGGTGGGATGTATTTTTCTTTTATATTTAATTGCTAAAATAAATAATAGGTTAAAAAAATTAGAAAGGATATTTTAGTCTTTTTATAGGGATCAGGACCAATAGCGCAAACTTTTTGCAACCACAGGGACCATCAGTGTGAAAATAAAAAACTTGGACCAAAACTACAAAAAAATTGGTAAACCACAGGGACCATTTATGTAAAGATTAGGAATGCGATGACAGATCTCAAACATTTAATTTATCAAATCAAAGGTTTATATGATTGTGCCATTTACGTAAATAGATTAAAGTCAAGGATCTAGAATGCAAATAAAAAAAATCGGATAGGGTGATTATAGGTATTTTACTTTATTATCTTATTAATAAACCCTTAATTTTCGTTTTTCATATTAGGAAGTTCAATCACGTATCAATATTTCCGATTTTCGTTTTCATTATCCCTCCAAAATCCTGATCATTATGGCAAACTTGAATTTTGTATAATCTTGAAGTTGCACATTACGATTCTGGCTAATCTTTTCCAAATCTTATTGTTCTGTTAAAAAAAAGAAGAAGCATGGAATACAATCAACAGGAGCAGATTTTAGAATGATTTCATGTTAATTTACATTTGTATTTTTTGAAGAATTTTTCGTTGATACAGCAAACTAGCCCATGAGATCATTGATTACTACATGTAAAACACCATGACACTTGATTCTCGAATTTACCTTTGTATTTTTTGAAGAATTTTTCTTGAACTGCTATTGCTAGTTGTTTAGGTTTGTTATACTTAATGTTTGGGGGATTAGAAAAACAGGTACCATAACGACTAACCCCTCACTACCACTCACTTTTTTCCAGCCACATAGGCGACACCTCAATAAACCCTCACCCATTTAATTCTTGGAAATGTATAACCTCACCATATATATATATATATATATATATATATATATATATATATATATATATATATATATATATATATATATATATATATATATATATATATATATATATATATATATATATATATATATATATATATATACATATATATATATACATATATATATATATATATATATATATATATATATATATATATATATATATATATATATATATATATATATATATATATATACACGTATATATATATATATATATATATATATATATATATATATATATATATATATATATATATATATATATACACGTATATATATATACATATATATATATATATATATATATATATATATATATATATATATATATATATATATATATATATATATATATATATATATATACACGTATATATATATATATATATATATATATATATATATATATATATATATACACACGTGTATATATATATATATATATATATATATATATATATATATATATATATATATATATATATATATATATATATATATATATATATATATATATATATATATATATATATATATATATATATAGTGGTGCGGTTTGAATAGCGATTTCGTGAGTATAAATTGCAAACCGCACCACATAATGCGGTTTACAAAAACTACAAACCACAAACCGCACCGTAGAGTTTCAAAACTGCATTATGTGGTACGTTATGGTGCGGTGTGGGCTGTTTATGCGATTTGGTGCACACCCTGACCAACTGCTGGGTCTTGAAGTGATCAGCAATTTGTTCCTTGTCAGCGGTCACCTTGTTGAGTCTTGGTTTGCTTAAAGCTCTTACTTTCACTCAACTAAGGTGTAACTTCAGTTTCGACTTTCCTTCATCATAATCTTCTGATAAGTCATTAGAAGTTGAACTTGTCTCTCTTTCTTCTGATTTTGGGTTCATCAACGGTCACCTCTCCTTCCCCTTTTATTTATTATTATTATTATTATTATTTTTTAATTTTAATTTTTTTAAATTTTTTATGTAATTTTCGGATAGAAATTTCTGATAAAAAATCCTAATGAAAATTTCAGAAGTGATAGAAATTTCAAATGGAAATTTTTTATGTGATTTTCTGATGAGTTTTTCTGATATGATTTTCAGATGAGATTTTCAAATGGAAATTTCTAATGGAGAACATTGACGGACTTATTTGCGTAAAATGTGGAATTTCTCAACTTAAGTGTTACTATGCATCTAAGTCTTGACGTGTTGTTAGATTTTGATGTTATGAAGCACCAAAGCTTGATACAAAAATTCAATCTTCTGTGGAGAAAAAGAAGTGATGTCACTGATGAAAGAAATGAGTGATGTCACTGGTGGGAAAATGGGTGATGTCATCTGAAAAAACGTACTAATAAAGTGATGGGGTTGGAAAATAGTGATAATGATGTTCTCAAGGATGTTGGTTGAAAGTGAGACATGAAAGAGATGTGTGAGCTCACTAATTCTTTTTGAAAATTATTTAATTTACATCCCCCAAATTGATAAATATTTAATAAGTTTTAACAAAAATGTAAATTAAAATCAATATAGTTTCAGCAAATATTTCACATTTTTATAGAAATTTTCAATAAATCCATTTTCAAACAAAGATAGCCAAAATTTGAATCACGATTGTAAATTTTGTTTTTAATCTCCAACAAAAACGCTTTTCATCTAGAAACATATGAATGCTTAAATTACGAAAAATATTTTGTTTTACTTGTCTTTACGTATTTCAGTCATTTTCGTCCTTTACGATTTTTTTTTTTTGTTTTTGCGGAAATGAAATTGAGTGCAGTAGCATCCAAATGACCGGTAGCGGGTTTTCAAAGTTTATAAAAACTATATCGCCAGCTACTATGGCTCTGATACCAATTGTTGAAAATAAAACTAAGTTTAAAGACTTAGAAAATAACTTTGAAAGATTGATTGCTCAACAATATGTAAGACAAACAAGTAATAATGCGGAAATGTAAAGACTTAGAATCAAAATGCAGGAATTAAGCACAATAACATAAGAACACAAATATGAACATGAAGAACACGTGTTTGATGGAATGAAGATGTATTATATCATGAGAAAGAATTACAAATTTGTTTCTCCAAAACATAAAGATAAAGTGTGCTCGAACTCTCCTTTTATAGTGCAAGGAGAGTTCTCACTAGATAAAGACCTATGGATTGAATGAACTACTGACCAGTCCACTTCAGATTAAGGATAATAGTACAAATTCAGACTAGGATGGCTATGATTGATTGTTCTCTAATGGTAAAGTATAAGCACCATTCGACTTTGGGGAACATGAAGTGACTAGCCTAGCTGTACTATATAATCAGATCTTCTTATATTTTGTCTTTATCTTCACTTGAATTAACCTTTATCTCTGATTCAATTTGTTGATGTTAACCGAAGATCAAGTGTGATCTTCGGTATGTGAATTGCTGAACTTGATCTTCTGATGTCTCTTAAACTTGTTGAATAGAAAATCTTCATGACCGAAATTCATGTTGAATTTCGGTATCCACTCAAAGACTCTTCTAAAATTGTAAATCTTCTAAGTATAAACTTTTGTGGCTTAATCCGAAATTCATACTTGAATTTCGGTATCTAAATCTTGGACACATACTCATCATAATCATAAACACAAGTAAAGATGGTAAATCATGTTCATTGATAACTTTCAATATTCAGCAGTTACATTTTGAACATAAACAAACATCATACGAATATTATCAAAGAAAGATTACACCTAAAAACCATTAATTAAAGTTGGTCAACAATTCCTACATTAACAATATCCATTAAATTATTTTTTGCTTTCCAATGGAATAAAGTCTATAATTATGAGTTAAAAACACCATTGACCCCAATTCAAAAGGGAAAGTCGGTTAAAGGGGCTTAACTCCGCCTAATAAGGAAGAGCTACTCTCTGAGGTTGAGTTGGAAGTTGTAGCAACGAGCTACTAAGGAGTGACTGTATCAACTACTTAGTTTCCATGTCACCCTCTTCACTTATACTTAACTGATTTGTCATCCCATTTAATTCGAAGAGTGTGAAGGCTGTTCTACTTTCGACCCAAATCATTTTTGGAGTTGTTCCCCTAAAACCCATCTCCCCAATCATATTCTTGTTTGTTGCTATGACATTGTACTGCAAATAGACATACACTTCCATGGAGTGTTCTTGAGGCAACTGTTGTGTTACTCTAAAGGCATGCATGTGACACCCCATTTCTACTGTTTGCAAATACTATGGTTTTTCGTATAAATACATGAATACAAAAATACGGTTTATCAAAAACCGATTATTTACATGTTTAAAACTGTGGGTGTACAAATCCATATCAAAACTAACCATAGTAAGCAAGAAAGGATTAAACCTTGAGTCCAAGACGGGAGCTAACTCGGGCTCCACTCCAGCTAAACTTCTACCAAATATACCTTAGCTTTTTAACCTGGAATACATGGCAAAACATAAAATACGTAAGACAATAATGTCTCGTGAGTTACATGAGTTTTAGACTCAAACCTTTAACTCATTTTCCAGCTTTTTATAAAATTTATAACATAAAACTTCTGTCAAAACTTTATAGTAATAACATACTATAACTCTTTACTTCTCGAAATCATTTCATAACATACTTTACAACAAAAACATCTTTCAAAACTTTATAGTAATAACATACTATAACTTTTTACTTTTCAAAATCACTTCATAATATACTTTTCAAAATTTGCTTCTTTCTTACTTTCTTTGACTGGTTTTTATAAGCTTGCTGGATTTTTATACTTAGGGCTTTAATCACCATAAGTGATACCCCAAGTCTCTATGGCTAGAAAGAACAGATCAATCCTCACCATAGAATTGCTGAGGCAATCTACTTCGTTATGGGGATTTTTCCCAAGTAGATCCCTTACCTAACCCGGGTAGGTTGGAACATAGTTCCCTTACTAACGCTGCTTGCTACAATTACCAGTCATACAAAACAAAACTTGTTGCTTGCTTGAACATTTCTCATAAACATATAACTTGTGGCTAGATGCGAAACTACATCATTTTATGTCTTTATGGGTAGATGCCAAATACATAACTTTCGTTTCACATAAATCATATGTTCAAAACACGTCTTTATAACATTTTAGGCTTAATGCCAAATCATACTTTCTAAACATCTTGTGGCTATATGCCCTTTCATACTTGAAAACATATAAAATTTGTAACCAAAACATACTTCTTAAACATTTTATGGCTATATGCCTATCCATACTTTCAAACATGTATAACTTGTATTAAAAATATACTTTCACATATTTGGTTCATAGACCAAAACATACTTTCACATAATTGGCTCATAGACCAAAACATAACTTTAAATATAACATTATACTTTCACAAACGAGTTAGAGATAATACTCTTGCATATAATTTCACATATAGAAATTTTATAAGAAATCTTGAAAATACTTACTTGCCATGTACCCCAGAATGGGTAAAAATACTGCATGTACTCACCTTGTCTAGTTAGAGAAGTCTAACTATAATCACTTCTTCCCGTTGAGTTTTCCTTTCCTTCAACTTTACTCCTTAATACCTAAGGAGTTCATTTAACATTCTAGTTAATATAAGCTAGGCCTTATTAACAATTAAAGACCTCTTAATCTACATCTTAATAGATTAATATCACATTATTTACCCATTTTTAGATTTTGATATCTAAGACGCATGGTCAAAGAATTGACCATAACTCCCAACTCAGAAACTCGAAAGGCACAAACTTAGACATTCTGAAAACTAGACACAATACATGAGAAGTCTCAAGAATATACCGAGACTTGAATCACATTTTAAGACCTTAGAAAATAAGCGACAAGATTGACAGTGCAATCTGTCACAAATCTGGATTAGTGGAGGAATCACCAATTCCATTCCACTTGGGAATGGAATCAAGGGAAACCCTCTTACATAGGCATACTAGATATAACCAAGAGACTACCCTTCGAAATTCAGACCCAAAAGACAAACCAATTAAGAATTAAAAATCATACAATATGAAGAAAATGAGCAGCAACATTTCTGTCACAACTCAGCATAGATTGACAAGATCTGTCCAACAACCTGACTTCTGAAAGGAAATAAGTCAAGACTTTTGGATGAGTTACACTAGACATGAAGATAAATCTCTCATCCAAAAATCAAACTCAAAGCATATGCCAACTGAGAATTAAAAATCGTGCAACAAGGACAATGTGCACAGCGACAATTATGGTTCAGTCAAAGAGAAGGCATTGGAACCCTAGCTTCCTAATGGAATTGGATCAAAACACTGTAGACATGAGAATGACCTTCCCGTCAAATTTTCAGACCTAAACCATGGAACATTTGGGAAATAAAAATCCCACAAGTTGACCTAGGTGTGCAGCAGCCAATTTGTGGAGGTCGGGTTGCACACACCAAAATCCAAACCAAAACAATGAACTGGGTAAATTCCTTTTGGTCGAGTATGGCTCATAACAAGGTTCTTCTCCACACAAAATTTCAGAACAATCCAGTGAACACACGATTTTACAAGAATTTCACAACACAATTGGACACAGAAATCATACTCATGGAAATTGGGTTCAAAACCCTAGAAAACGACTGAACGAGGTCTGAACCCCAACTGATGAACTGAAGAAGACATCGAGACGAAACCATGGGAACTGGAATCACCTAATTTGGACATCGTATGATTTTTCTACGAATTATACAACATAGGACAGATTCTTACCTCTTTGAAGCTAAAATCTTCAATTCTTGCAAGATGTTTCAAACTTCTAGTTCTTCCCGTGTTCTTCCCTTGCTCTCTCTCGTTCTCTCTAGATGGTTCTGTAAATTTCTGGAGAATGAGAGATAACTCTCATTTATGTTTAATTTTTTTATAAAATAATTACACTTAGGTCCCTAGCTTTCATCTTTTGCACTTTGGCCACTAAAAATCAAGTTTTATTTCATGTAACTTAGTTTCTTACACTTTTGGTCCAAAAAAACCAAAATATACTTTCATAATAAATCTTATACATAGGAAAATGACCAAATTACCCCTTTATGGTAAAATGACCAAATTACCCCCTTTTTTTTTACTAGAATTAACTTTCAAATACTTATCACCATTATTTGGTGTCAAAATTTTATTTCATTACATATTAGCTCCAAAAATCAGATTTTTCTTACTTAAAAGTCATTTGGATGTCAAATGACCATTTTGCCCTTTTCTCGTCATCTTTCTCCAAACTTTTGATATTTTACCACATTTCTAAGTAATTTATTTTAAAACTTTCAAAATATTTTTGGTTTTTTCCTTACGTATTTTCTCGAATATAAACTCGAGATTTTTGGGTCGTTACAACTACCTCCCCCTTATTAGGATTCCGTCCTCGGAATCATCGCACAATTACTAAAAGGAAATCACTTCTCCCTCCTTTTCAAATGTTCTCAGCCAAAGTTGGTTTCTAGTAGATACTTTCTTTTTACCAACACATAATCATATTCTTCATTATTTTATCTTTTAATCTTTTCTTCTTTGGTTGTTTTTGATTCTTTAATCAGCTCTTAGCGGTTCCTGCTTTCAATCCTTTATAGAGGATTAACATAATCTATTTAAAACTTTATATTTTCCCAGTTAACCAAAATATCATTTTGGTCATTTTATCTGTTTTCTCAACCTTTTAGTCATTCATTCATATTTCATACTCTACATTCTAGTTACTTTCCTTTCTACCTTATTTCATTTATGTACACTCTCTTAGTAAGCTTATTTTACAAAATAATTTCATACTTCAGTACTTTTTATCATAAATAGCAATCTACTTTATAATTCTTCTCATATCTTTACTAAAACATGTGAGATTACACTCACAGCATTCTTTACTTATAAAGATCCCAAATACCATTTAACATAATTATATATGTTTCGTATTTATATAAATTCATAATTACACAAAATCTTTTCCTTGTATAAATTTTGTCCCTTAATGGACATTTTACTTAAGCAATCTTTTTATCTTCACTTAATATTGCTTATTTATCTTCACGCTTCTCTTCTTATCATTCCTTTACTCAATCGTTACTTCATATATAATCCACTGTTATTTCTTCTTTACAGAAGTTTTACAACATCTTATTTTATTTTTTCTTACATTTGTTTTTAAATCTTATAAACTTCAGTTATTCTTCTTTATCTATATTACCCACTACTGCCTCATTACCATTTATAAAGGATGTATTTTCCTCCTTGTTACACTTCACATTCTTACTTTTCTGATTGGGACAAAATTTGTCGAATCATCATATTGTTCACGAGAATCTACTTATCTCGTTCTGAAAGTGTTGAAATGATATACCGCTTTTTATTTTAACAATTAGACATCATTAAATTTCTTTCTATGTATAATACACCATATTTAACCTTATAAACTTGTACATTTTTACTGTTGAAGTTGTTCTATTATTTCAGTCAACTTCCTTCTTAATTCACACTTTTAAGGAAAAATCATTTCTATTACATTTTTCATCTTCTTATGTACTCCGTGTACCATTCTCATATTATTATTTACATTTTAGTATTTCTTTGCCAATTCTTATTTCTCACATTAGTGCTTAGTTTAGCACCTGATCTTCTGTTTACTCTTTCCTCACGGTATCTAAATTGTTTACCATGATTGATTCGAAATTTGTTTTTCTTCAATTCACTTATGGAACTTCATACATGTTGCATACTATAATTCACATTCCGATACTTACTTCACTTTTCATAATATTATTATCTTGTGGTGTATTTATGTTTTACAAACCACATTCATTAACTTCTTGACATATACTTACAAGTTCTTAGTGAAAGGTTTTATGCAACTATGAACTAAAATTCCTAAGTTCACATGCAACCTATATAGATCTAAGTTTTTCTTCTAGTTAAACATATAATAATTCCTAAAAAAGGCCAGAAAGAATTAAACTAAAAGAAAGATCAAGAAAAACCAACCTTAAGGTGAATCTTGGAAGCAAAGCAACAGAAATCTCTTGCCTCAAATGCAGTCACACCCAAGCTGGAACTTTGGCCGAAAATCCTTCAAAGAGAGCTTCAAAAATCGTGGCTTTAGGGTTAGGGTGAGCCTCCCTATTTATAGGTTTCAAATGGTGATCAGATAAACCTTAAAGATAAACCTTTTTGAATTCAAATTAAGATAAGCCTTTATCTTAATAATTTAAACCCTTTTATCCTCATTATCAAAATCGAAAATATATATGTTTCCATATATAATTTCGTTCACCACACTTACTCACTCAACTGTCACTTACTCAACTATTGAATAATTACAGTTTTAGTCCCTGCACCTTAATTAATCAATTTAACTGCCAAATTAATTCTAATTAATTCCAGAAAAATTTCTAATTAATTATTATAGTTTCTAATTAATATATTATCACTTAAATATATTAATAAACTATTTATTTAATTTCTATTGATTTATTAATCACATAATAAATCAATCTTTCTCTCTACCGGACTTTCTGCCAATCCTCCAACTATGAGGGCAACCCAAATGGACTATGCTACTATTAATTAGATAAATACTAATTATTAGTCATGGCTTAGACACCTAATCCAACAGTCTCCCACTTGGATAAGTCTATGACTAAAATTACCAATTTAACCTCTAATTAATTAGCAACTGTAGCTTCCTAGAAACCGCTGCCGAACTCTGACCTAGTCAGTTCTGTCCAATGATAAGTGATCATATGATCCTTCGTCCAACAAGATATTTTTCAGACACGAGACATGGATTGAGATCAATCTCTGTCCGATATTCTGTTTCCCGATTTTCGATTTTGCTTATGACTTTGGGACTTCTAATTGAACACATCAATTTAGTCCAGGCTGGCCAGCACTTTAGTCAACTTCAAAATCATCGAGAGGCCTACAGATATCTGTTTCCCATCAGGGTCAAGGAACGAATAAGCTTTGACTTATATGCTTATATCTTTTACAAGTCAAATCATTCACAACAACATGTTTTATAATATCGAGTTACCGATGCGTTTTCATATTATCAATGAACAACTGCCTTGTAAATCATAAATCATATCTCTCCACTTCAAGATCATAAGATATTATCGTCTCAACATTGCTTGTGATATAATCCATGAAGCAATCTGTTGAGCGTGGGTTTATCCAATACTCAAATCTCTATTTCTAAGTACTCATGAATGTTGTAGCAATCCTATTGCTATGTCTAACTCCTTAGACAGTCTACAAACCAATTCATGACAGTCTTGATTCAATACTTACTTCCCAAAGTATGAGCGACTGTGGACCTTTCTGAATAATTAAATTATTCGGGAAGTAAAACATGCGAAAGCGAAACATAAAGATCTGACTGGCAGCTACTCCTGCTTATTACCAAGTCTCCACAAGGTAATCACCAAGTCGGACCTTGTCATAAACTGTTATCGGTTTCAAGATTTCTTTTAAACTTTCAATTCTAATTTTACATCTATGTCTTTATCAAACTTTACACTCTTTCTATGTATCCAAAGTATCTTATACTTATACATTTTATTGCAGATGATCCAATCGGATGCTCATCCGATAACATCTCAATATGTTATCCTATCAATTTCTCTTCTAACTCCATTCTGGTAATGTGTACTATGACTTCCTATGGTTCTGGGGTCTTTAGTCTACTTGACTGCACCCTAAGACTATTTCGAGGTGTTATGATGTGCCGGTGAACCACACGCGCTCCATCAGAATACCAACGAGACTTTGTAACCATGAAGTCCATTAACATCATGTCCCGATGTTAATAATTACCACTTTGAAAATCTTTCAAATTAATACTATCACTTTCACCCTAATCATTTCCTAATGAATTCTCATTTTAGTTCAACTAATCCATCCAGTATTCCCAGCCAGGCAATGTCCTGAATCCAACTTAAGCATTAAGTTATCAGGACATGTTCATGACTTTATGATCGATCCAAAACTTGTGGAACCCGATCTAATCCTATTCCAAATCCTTTCGGAATCCAAGGATTATTTATAATCCTTTGTGTCATGATTTTCGAAAAACTATTTTCCTTTCGGAGACTTTTCTCGTGCATCTTGAATCTTATCAAGATCATGCTTACAATGGCTAGGCCTATGCTGGCGATTTCATCTTTCCAATAGATGACTGTGAATTACATGAGTATGTTGCACCTTCTTTATTTCTTTCATGCCAAGTCATCACACTTAGCAATGACAAGAAAAACTTTTCCTAAGTCTATGCATCTTGAATCTCATCAAGATCATCTTGGCAGAATCTGGATCTATCTCATAGACGTTTACAACCACCTGAGTATGCCGTATTTCTATTAAGGTTTTCATAGCGATCCGTCTCTTAACACCAAGTCATTACACTTCGTAATGAAAAGAGACGTTTCCTAGAACCATTATTTATCCCACATGTGGGGATAGTGGATAACGGCGACTCCCACTAGCTTTGACACGGTTATAGGCTATTCACAAAATCCAGGACTTATGGCACATTTTGAGAATCTAAACCTTTCTGACATTTTAATGGAAATCTTTCAGCCCTTTCTCAAAATCCAATCCTTTGGCATATTTTGAGAATCTGAATATCCTTTCTTGCGAGATGCCCGTGGGATGAAACCCGGGGCCATGTACCTTTTGTAATGGCATGCTCTATGTGTGTCCCTATTAGTGTGCCGGTAAACCACACATGCTCCACTAACGACTCACACTATGCCATGCAGAATCCTCTCGGATTTCATCTTCTATTGAGAGTGCTTTACTCGGAATCAATTACTTGACTCTGAGTATCGTCTCACTCAACCAGATGTTCTGAAGGTATGTATCTGTCCATGTTGCTTTCTTTTGATGATTCAGTTACTCCCACTGGTTTTTAGACCAGGTGTAAAATCAATCAAATTTTTCACATAGACCGTGTCTCGTCCTAAGGTCCTCTTATTTGGCAGCAGCCGGGCTCACCAATGCTTCCAAGTAGTCGGATTGCAAATCCGTACCAACTGCAGTGTTTTACCACTAATCAGTATGTCACCCCGATCACAACTACTTATGATGGTGATCAATACTACTGGTTAAGAGGAGATTATGTCAGTTGTAAAGCAGAAATCTGATTTCTGCTCCAAGCCTAGTGATGACTAAAAGGTTCTTTCATTGCTAATCCTAAACTCATTTAGGACTGTCCCAACTCCCACTGTTTCCTTAGACCATGAGTTCTTTCTAAAAGAGCTCTTTAGTTACAGTGGGATAGCTAATGAAACGACAATGCTGATCAAGTTCAGCTGGTCATGAGGTTCAGATGAACACTACAAGACCCTGGACTTTCTATGTACATTTACATTTCAGGCAGTGTCTGCAAGACCTACTTAGTCTAGGATGTGGTCGGAGTATGGTTTATATGGACCGACTGGTATAGTGTTCATCTTATTGGAAACTAATTGGCAATGTATCTCATACACCGAGGATCAAACTGTTTTGACCAATGCTCCATTATCTTCCCTAAGACACATTATAACCATTAATATTCTTGGAAGAGAATGAACTGTGAAATCCTTTTCTCAGTTTATGTTATCGCTCAGGTTCTGTGGAACTTGTACTTCCTTTGAAGTCCTTGGACTGTTCAAGGTCTCAATTCAATTACTTATACCGATAAGCAATGTCATATTCATCATACCGAATGATGAATATTGTGAAGTACAAACAATTGTGTTCTATCTCAAGATTCGAGCAACACACCGCAACAGGTGTGTCCGTTGCTCTTAATCTCAATGTCTTTTACATATCTATGTAGACTAATGACTTTGTTAACTTGGTTCAAGACTTGCAATCTTCAGTTGACTCTAAGTCAACTGATTCCAAAATCCTATCCTCTGGATCTTTGGGTGATTCATTTCTTGCCATATGTGCTTTATGAAGAACTTAATCATCATCTGACTCTAAGTCAGATGATTCCAAAGTCTTGTCCAACTGGACCTTTGGTTGATTCATTTCTTGACACATTAAGAACTCAATTCATCAAGTGACTCTAAGTCAAATGATTCCAAGGTCCTGTCCAACTGGACCTGTGGTTGAATTGATTCTTATAACATTTGTATTAACAATCATAAATGACACAATTCTTGAATCCAAACACTTTGGATGCATCAACATTCAAGTTATTACTAATCATACATTCAACACACTCATATAACATTTCAAGGATAATTTTAGACAACAGGTGTTAAAAGAAAATATGACAATTTTATTTAAAAAATAAAATCCTTGAACAATGTAATAGACAATGTCAAAAAATGTATCTAAAGACTAATAACAATATTTAATATCTATCTAAACTTCAAAACTGCACGAGCTGGAGATCTAATCCATATGTGCTCCTATGCACCAGAGTCCCGTGCCTTCTTGATTCCCTGAGCTTTCAAAAGAGTTGGAGCGTCTTCCAATCTTTCCGTGACTGTATCCGATTTAGCGGATTCCTAGTTTGAGACATGTCCAGTCGATCTTGACCGTTTCTTGTTACGTCTCTTTACTGAACTTAATCCAGAAGTAGCTGAGCCATTGGAGCTATGCCTGTCCAAGAGTGACTCGTATAAAGTCAACAGTGGACGCATTTCCATGAGGGTCTTTTTCTGGTTTTCCTTTCTATACGTCTGAATGAACAGATCGTACTCATTTGTCAGCGAAGCAAGCAGGATGTTAACACTCTCCTCCTGACTCATGGGATGACCAAGTTTATATAACTCGCCTATGTACCCTTCAATCTGAAGAACATGTGAATTGATGCTACTTCCTCCCTTTAGCTTGCACTCTGCAAGTCTTCTGAGGATTCTAGCTCGTTCCTCTTCAACTGGTTTTTGGAACCTTTCCTCCACCAGTTGCATTAACTCATATGGCCCCAAGGATTCAAAATCCTTGCGGAACTCGGGGTCAATGGTTGATAGCATGAGGTCACGAATCTCTTCGGATTCATCATAAGGACCTTTTATGATGACTTGTTCCGGTGGAACTGGGATCGGATACTCGGTGAGATGTAGCTTGCCAGCAATGCCAAGACCCAGTCTCCAATTGCGAAGCCATTCTTTACAGTTGAGGCCAGTCAGCCTTTCCATATTAAGCAGGTGCATTCTGATGCTTTCAGAAATGGGTGAAGGAGGAGAAGGAGGAGAATTGACACTTGACATCTATAAAAGAAAATAGAATTTATTAGCTTAATTTGTCCTTTTTAAATAATTACCCAATATGTTATTTAATAAGGCTAGGATCCAAAATACCCCAACTATGGTGTGAAGAGGGATGCCGTAATCACAACATAATGGTCATTAAGGTAGATAAACACTTATCAATTTCATCTTATGAAATTCCTAGATCTGTTGAGATTCATTAAACTTTTCAATGGCATGTTTAATCTCGGATGTGCTCCACTGTTTGTGACTGGGATGCCGAGGATCACAAACTGGATGTGAATAACCATGCAAATTAGCTTGGTACTCTCGGGTTGATTATCATCTCTAATTGATGTGCCGGTAAACCACACACGCTCCATCAACAATGATAATACTCGGGAAACCCATTGCAACTCTTTATGAACCCCTATTGGCGTGCCGGTAAACCACACACGCTCCACCAATGTTTCATAAAGTGCAATGTGCAATTTCATGGATTAGCACCAATTCACATTTTCCTAAAGTAGCTAGATTTGGGGTTTTATTTAAAAGGTTCTAGTACTTTGAATAATATCATTATACTTTTAATGAGATTAGGCGGTCCTATCAAACCCGTTCGGCTAACGACCCTCCACTGATCAGGCGAGCGGTGGGCGAGAGTGTTCACCCATTAGACCGCCATTTTATAGGCAGTCTCCTTATACCCACTTTATAGATCAGCTTCGTGAATGAGGCCTACTATTGATTTGACTAACCATTTTTTAATCTTATACATATAATAATAACTCCCTAATTATAATATATATAAGATGTAATTTTTTAAACCATTTAAAAAATTGTTTCTGGTTTATCTTTTAATTTATTGCCAATTTAAACTATTAAATTTCAAATTAAATTAAACCTTAAAATAGATTTTAATTATCTTTTAATTAACCAATTAATTAAATTAATTAAATTTGATATTTTAAACATTTTAAAATATTTTAGGATTTATCTATTTAATTTTCGCCAATTTAAAGCAATTAAATTTTAAATTAAATTAAATCCTTGAATTATCTTTTAATTACCAATTAATTAAATTAATTCAAAAGTAGATAGGTTTTTATCAAATTAATCAAATTAATTAAAACCTATCCTAATCCCTTAAATTTCGATTTTTAGGATAAAGGGTTTTAAGGTTTATCTTTTAAACAATTTAAAGTTACCAAAAATAGAATACCTTCTAACCTAATCCACAAAAAATCGCCAAATCATAGGGGAGGGGCTAGGGTTTCTAAAACAAACCCTAAATTTCGAAATTGGCCACATTAGGGTTTATAAAAAATTAAACCCTAATTTTCAGGAAAGCAGTTATAGCAATTTAACAAGAAAAACAACCAAATAGCTCTGATACCACTGAAAGGTTTTATGCAACTATGAACTAAAATTCCTAAGTTCACATGCAACCTATATAGATCTAAGTTTTTCTTCTAGTTAAACATATAATAATTCCTAAAAAAGGCCAGAAAGAATTAAACTAAAAGAAAGATCAAGAAAAACCAACCTTAAGGTGAATCTTGGAAGCAAAGCAACAGAAATCTCTTGCCTCAAATGCAGTCACACCCAAGCTGGAACTTTGGCCGAAAATCCTTCAAAGAGAGCTTCAAAAATCGTGGCTTTAGGGTTAGGGTGAGCCTCCCTATTTATAGGTTTCAAATGGTGATCAGATAAACCTTAAAGATAAACCTTTTTGAATTCAAATTAAGATAAGCCTTTATCTTAATAATTTAAACCCTTTTATCCTCATTATCAAAATCGAAAATATATATGTTTCCATATATAATTTCGTTCACCACACTTACTCACTCAACTGTCACTTACTCAACTATTGAATAATTACAGTTTTAGTCCCTGCACCTTAATTAATCAATTTAACTGCCAAATTAATTCTAATTAATTCCAGAAAAATTTCTAATTAATTATTATAGTTTATAATTAATATATTATCACTTAAATATATTAATAAACTATTTATTTAATTTCTATTGATTTATTAATCACATAATAAATCAATCTTTCTCTCTACCGGACTTTCTGCCAATCCTCCAACTATGAGGGCAACCCAAATGGACTATGCTACTATTAATTAGATAAATACTAATTATTAGTCATGGCTTAGACACCTAATCCAACACTTAGTTGCATAATATACATATATATATATATATATATATATATATATATATATATATATATATATATATATATATATATATATATATATATATATATATATATATATATATATATATATATATATATATATATATATATATATACTTGGTTCTCTTTTGGTTTAAGAACCCAACTAGGTATTTTTAACATTTTCGTCCCATGACGAATTCTTGACATAACCCTCAATCACCATTACCTCTCGTTACTCTTTACTTTTACATCTTTTATCATTTCTTTTATGTGTTATAAGGCTACATGCCTAACACATTATGCTATTCTTTCGTTTATACTCCACTTCTTTACACTATATATTTATTTACAACATTATATATTTAATATACAACTTACTTCTTATGTATCTTTAGGTGATACACAATTGCCATTTATTTCCTCGTCATCTTTCGTTCTTTTGTATTTCGAGGCATTATGCCCAATACATTATTTTACTCTTTTGCTTTATACCTTGTAGTATTCTAATTAGAATACTATTTCATAACCACTTTTATACTTTTGTACATCATATTTTATATATCCCAAAACTTACTCATGCTTTTACATTTATAAACACATATAAACATACATACACTTCTTTGTATTTCATGGCTACTAGCCATGTACTGACCATTTCTCACACTCTTTGGATTCCTTTACCCATCATTTCTATTCTGAAGTAGTAACTTCCTGTCTGTTTATCATAGTTCTTACATTATCTTTAATTCTTCTTCTACTACTTGTTTAGATATTTACTCTTTTTCTTTACTTCATATCATTTATGACCTTTAGTCATTTTGCTTACACGCTTTTGGTTTTCTTCAATTAACATTCCTCATTATACTCTTTCATTACTGGTATTTCTTCTTTTATTTCATTCATTTGGTTGCGGAATTTATTTCCTGACAACCACTATCTCATCATCGTTTGTTTCATCTTTAATTTCTTGCCTAACATTTATTTAGGCATTCAACCTTTATTTCTCGATTCACATTCATTTTATCACATTACATTAATACATTTTACTTAAAATATCATAATCTTTAACAATTTACCATTTATCATTCTTTTCCCCATTTGGGTAATCTTACTTTTTTTTTATTACTTATTATAGCACTGTACTTATAACTTATTCAATTGTCCATCTTTGGACACTTTCATTTATCTTCTTTGTTCAATCCCGGCAGTTAGTCTTCCACTCTCTACTACCGTTGTCATTTTCTATCTTTAGCTTTTCTCAAAGGTTTAATCTTATCGTCTTACAACGATATTCTGTTTCCCTTTTGTGTGTAATATTCACACATCTTTTAGTGAAATTTTTTTAAATTCAATGGTCATGCCCAAAGCTCATCACTTGCTAGCATTAAACTCTTTTTTACCACTCTTTTATTATTACAAATATATATACTATTAATACACTCTACTTGTAATTTCTATCCTTCATGTAAGAATCTTACAACTCTCGTATAGGTCATCAATACCCATAATTTTTCTCTATATTGCTATTATTTATACTTCTTCTCGCCTCGACAGGCATATACGTTAATGTCTTTCAATCTATCTAAAAATATTAATTATCATATTATTTATTTTACTTTATCATACTAAGTGGTATATATCCACTGCATTAACTTTTAATACTCATAACCTTACTGATTGTTATTACATAGGCATATAATTCCTATGTTTTACTTGCTACTCTCTTCAAAACCCCACCCACCAGAATACCATAATTCCTTTGCGATTCCAACAGTCCCAATACATATCCTGTGATTATGATAATACGGGCCCATATTACCATAATCACCTATACATATTGATTCTGCTGTTACCACAAGGTTTCATGGGACACCGGTTCCTTTAACATATTAACACCATTATAAATACATAGTGATCAATACTAAAAATCTTACTACTTTATAAACATAACCTTTAATAAGTTTAGACGGTTATGGAAAATATCATACAATTTTCCTAACGGTCAGATTTTTGCTCACTTTAAACGTTAACTTAACACTTCTTAGTGTTATATATCTACATATTTTAAATAATGCATAATGTCTTAATCATTTAAGACATCTTCTAGCATACTTTCATGAACTAACATTCCTATAGCATGAGTTTAAGCCTAGGAGTGGAATAAGCCAATCCTAATTCGCTTAAACTATGGCTCTGATACCAACTTGTGACACCCCATTTCTACTGTTTGCAAATAATATGGTTTTTCGTATAAATACATGAATACAAAAATACGGTTTATCAAAAACCGATTATTTACATGTTTAAAACTGTGGGTGTAGAAATCCATATCAAAACTAACCATAGTAAGCAAGAAAGGATTAAACCTTGAGTCCAAGACGGGAGCTAACTCGGGCTCCACTCCAGCTAAACTTCTACCAAATATACCTTAGCTTTTTAACCTGGAATACATGGCAAAACATAAAATACGTAAGACAATAATGTCTCGTGAGTTACATGAGTTTTAGACTCAAACCTTTAACTCATTTTCCAGCTTTTTATAAAATTTATAACATAAAACTTCTGTCAAAACTTTATAGTAATAACATACTATAACTCTTTACTTCTCGAAATCATTTCATAACATACTTTACAACAAAAACATCTTTCAAAACTTTATAGTAATAACATACTATAACTTTTT
Source organism: Cichorium intybus (assembly GCA_023525715.1). NCBI lineage: Eukaryota > Viridiplantae > Streptophyta > Magnoliopsida > Asterales > Asteraceae > Cichorium > Cichorium intybus. Next base: position 133,509,512 of record CM042010.1, read on the forward strand.
ACTTTTCAAAATAACTTCATAATATACTTTTCAAAATTTGCTTCTTTCTTACTTTCTTTGACTGGTTTTTATAAGCTTGCTGGATTTTTATACTTAGGGCTTTAATCACCATAAGTGATACCCCAAGTCTCTATGGCTAGAAAGAACGGATCAATCCTCACCATAGAATTGCTGAGGCAATCTACTTCGCGATGGGGATTTTTCCCCAGTAGATCCCTTACCTAACCCGGGTAGGTTGGAACATAGTTCCCTTACTAACGCTGCTTGCTACAATTACCAGTCATACAAAAAAAAAACTTGCTGCTTGCTTGAACATTTCTCATAAACATATAACTTGTGGCTAGACGCCAAACTACATCATTTTATGTCTTTATGGCTAGATGCCAAATACATAACTTTTGTTTCACATAAATCATATGTTCAAAACACGTCTTTATAACATTTTAGGCTTAATGCCAAATCATACTTTCCAAACATCTTGTGGCTATATGCCCTTTCATACTTGAAAACATATAAAATTTGTAACCAAAACATACTTCTTAAACATTTTATGGCTATATGCCTATCCATACTTTCAAACATGTATAACTTGTATTAAAAATATACTTTCACATATTTGGTTCATAGACCAAAACATACTTTCACATAATTGGCTCATAGACCAAAACATAACTTTAAATATAACATTATACTTTCACAAACGAGTTAGAGATAATACTCTTGCATATAATTTCACATATAGAAATTTTATAAGAAATCTTGAAAATACTTACTTGCTATGTACCCCAGAATGGGTAAAAATACTGTATGTACTCACCTTGTCTAGTTAGAGAAGTCTAACTATAATCACTTCTTCCCGTTGAGTTTTCCTTTCCTTCAACTTTACTCCTTAATACCGAAGGAGTTCATTTAACATTCTAGTTAATATAAGCTAGGCCTTATTAACAATTAAAGACCTCTTAATCTACATCTTAATAGATTAATATCGCATTATTTACCAATTTTAGATTTTGATATCTAAGACGCATGGTCAAAGAATTGACCATAACTCCCAACTCAGAAACTCGAAAGCCACAAACTCAGACATTCTGAAAACTAGACACAATACATGACAAGTCTCAAGAAGATACCGAGACTTGAATCACATTTTAAGACCTTAGAAAATAAGCGACAAGATTGACAGTGCAATCTGTCACAAATCTGGATTAGTGGAGGAATCACAAAATTCCATTCCACTTGGGAATGGAATCAAGGGAAACCCTCTTACATAGGCATACTAGATATAACCAAGAGACTACCCTTCGAAATTCAGACCCAAAAGACAAACCAATTAAGAATTAAAAATCATACAATATGAAGAAAATGAGCAGCAACATTTCTGTCACAACTCAGCATAGATTGACAAGATCTGTCCAACAACCTGACTTCTGAAAGGAAATAAGTCACGCCTTTTGGATGAGTTACACTAGACATGAAGATAAAGCTCTCATCCAAAAATCAAACTCAAAGCATAAGCCAACTGATAATTAAAAATCGTGCAACAAGGACAATGTGCACAGCGACAATTATGGTTCAGTCAAAGAGAAGGCATTGGAACCCTAGCTTCCTAATGGAATTGGATCAAGCCCTCTGGATGAAACACTATAGACATGAGAATGACCTTCCCATCAAATTTTCAGACCTAAACCATGGAACATTTGGGAAATAAAAATCCCACAAGTTGACCTAGGTGTGCAGCAGCCAATCTGTGGAGGTCGGGTTGCACACACCAAAATCCAAACCAAAACAATGAACTGGCTAAATTCCTTTTGGTCGAGTATGGCTCATAACAAGGTTCTTCTCCACACAAAATTTCAGAACAATCCAGTGAACACACGATTTTACAAGAATTTCACAACACAATTGGACACAGAAATCATACTCATGGAAATCGGGTTCAAAACCCTAGAAAACGACTGAACGAGGTCTGAACCCCAACTGATGAACTGAAGAAGACATCGAGACGAAACCATGGGCACTGGAATCACCTAATTTGGACATCGTATGATATTTCTACGAATTATACAACATAGGACAGATTCTTACCTCTTTGAAGCTAAAATCTTCAATTCTTGCAAGATGTTTCAAACTTCTAGTTCTTCCCGTGTTCTTCCCTTGCTCTCTCTCGTTCTCTCTAGATGGTTCTTTAAATTTCTGGAGAATGAGAGATAACTCTCATTTATGTTTAATTTTTTTATAAAATAATTACACTTAGGTCCCTAGCTTTCATCTTTTGCACTTTGGCCACCAAAAATCAAGTTTTATTTCATGTAACTTAGTTTCTTACACTTTTGGTCCAAAAAAAACCAAAATATACTTTCATAATAAATCTTATACATAGGCAAATGACCAAATTACCCCTTTATGGTAAAATGACCAAATTACCCCCTTTATTTTACTAGAATTAACTTTCAAATACTTATCACCATTATTTGGTGTCAAAATTTTATTTCATTACATATTAGCTCCAAAAATCATATTTTTCTTACTTAAAAGTCATTTGGATGTCAAATGACCATTTTGCCCTTTTCTCGTCATCTTTCTCCAAACTTTTGATATTTTACCACATTTCTAAGTAATTTATTTTAAAACTTTCAAAATATTTTTGGTCTTTTCCTTACGTATTTTCTCGAATATAAATTCGAGATTTTTGGGTCGTTACAATGCATCATTTGTTTGAAGATGTGGATTTGACAGGGATGGATTTATATGAGTGTGTTATGTTCCTTGAAAGATTTCTAGGAAAGAAGTTAAAGAACTTGTATTACTGTTTTCCTGAGTTTGAGTTACCAAAAGGATTAAGGCTCATATCAGACGAGATGGAATCTTCTGAGTTCGTCGAGGTTGCATACTGTGAAGTTCTTCTGCTGATGTACATGGACCATACCAATGTTAATGTGCAGGGCTGGATTGATAAATACCAATATAAAGTGCTACGTCCTGACAACAACCATTCCTAAAATAGCATATTTTCCACCTAAAATGGGTGATGACATTGACAAAAATGAAATCAGTACTCTAATGAACACGACCACAAATGAGTCTTTCTGAGTAAGCTTTGTAGTAAGGGAGATTTGACCATTGCTGGTGTACCTGTGGATGACCTAAAATTTCAAATCGGTGAGCATGACCAAAACTTGAGATTGGTGAGAATCACCTACAACTTGATGTTCTAACAAGGCTGAATGCAAATGTTGTGTGGAAGAAGCAGAAGCCTGTGATAGGTATGCGATTTGAAATCCCTATAAAAATATGTTATTGCAATTATGCTATTGCAAATGGTTATCAATTATTACAAGAAATGCTAGTAGGAGAATATTGGTAAAATGTTGTGATGGTGAATGCACATTTAGGATTTGGGCTTCATGCATGATTAAAGAGCACTCTTTCCAAATTAATTCTCTTATACATAAGCATAATTATGCTAGAAATTTCAAATTAGGTTCAATTATCAACTATGCTTAGATTGGTAGTCATTCACTAATGAAATTTTAGAGAAACAAAAAATGAGTGCCATGTCACTTAAGGAAGAGGCGAAAAAGAAATTTGGCATTAATATTAGCATGAGCCAATATAGGATGGCAAAGAAACATGCATCATCTCTTATTGAAGGAACCCTTATTTAACACTATGTAAAGGTTTGGTCATATGGAGAGGATATTAGAATATCAAATACATGGTCTAATGTTAAAGTGGATGTGAACTGCATGCAAGATGGAAAAAAGTTATTTCAGCAAGTTTTATGTATGTTTTCAAAGAGTTAAAGAAGGTTAGAAAATTAGGTGTAGAAGATTCATAACCTAGATGGGTGTTTTTTTAAATGTTTCCGTAGTGGTGAGTTGTTAAGTGCAGTTGGACATGACGGCAATAATAAGATTTTTCCAATTGCTTGGGGTGTGGTTTGTGTGGAAAATAAAGAGAACTAAAAATTATTCATGGAGAACCTGTCTAAAAATTTACACCTTGAAAGTGGAGTTGGTGTTAATTTGATGCTTGATCAACATAATGTATGTTTGAATGGTTGTTTCCATTCAATAATCTAATTGTATTACTAAACACTGAAACTTGTTTTATAGAGGGTCTACTAGCGTCGGTGAAGGAAGTATTACCAAAGCAGAACACAGACAATTTGCAAGGCATATATATGCAAACTTTAAAAACAGGATTTTTGGGCTCACTTTGAAATCATTTTTTGGAAAGCAACCAGGCCCATAACTGAATCTCATTTCAAAGCACCCATGAAGGAAATTCAAATGCTAAACCCTGCAACATATGAGTATCTCAAGAAAAGGGATCCGAAGACATGGTTTAAGGCTTATTTCCAATTTGGAAGCATATGCAATGCTATGGTGCATGGAAGCTTTTAAATAGCCTCATAATTAAAGTTAGGGAAAAACCAAAAATGATAATTCTTGAAGAAATATGTCATTATATGATGGAGAGGGTGCATAAAATGCATGTTAAAGGGAGTAATTGTCTTGACTACCAAATTTTTCTAGTTATTAGATATAAGATTAATGAATTGAAAATCCAACCAATGTAACAATATAAAATGTCATACTAATTTTGCTTTAGCAAACATTAAATACTACTTTGATACAATTTGTAGGTATTGGCAAGTGTTGGCCAGTGGACTTCTACAATTTGAAACAAGAAACTTAGGAGAGTCATATGTTGTGGACTTGCAAAAGAAGACATGTACATGCACGATATGGAAACATAATAGATACGATTGTGATTACTATGTTGCAATAATATTTTACCTAAACGGAACAATTGAAGCATTTATGGGTCCCCTCTGTCTTGCTACCTTTTACAAGAATACTTATAAGCATCCTTTGGTTGGAATGAATGGAAGCAACATGTGGCCCTCAATGGATTGCATTCTTCCTCTACCGCTAATAAAAAGGAGAATGCAAATTAGGCCAACTATATATTAAGAGAAAAAGAGATGCTTTAGTGGGGGTAGAAAGGCATAGAGTGTCAAATTAGGAAAAAGGGTTCATTAAGATATATGTAGACAAGCTGGACACAACAAGACAACACGTAAGTAAGGGAAAATACATAAAAAATGAGGGTTGAAAAAGGAGAAAACAAAAACCAGAATATGCAACATGAAGAAACAAAACCAACAAATGTCAAGTTACGTAAGGATGTGGTTGATGGAATGATGACACATGAAAGCACCAACAATAGGAAACTGGTGCCAAAAAGGTCATAGAGGATTGTGAAAAGACGTTGACTAAAAGGGTTGAAGGAAATGATGGTGAAGGAAACAATTCTACAGTTCCAATGGATTTAGATCAATTTTGTATTATGAAAATATTAGTTTTTCTCTTTGTAAAGGTTAGTTTATGAATAAAATGTTATGTTGATAGTTTGTCAAGTTGTTTTCTAAGTTGTATTGTGTGTTAAAAACTTGCTTATATGTTGTGTGTATTATCAAATGCATTAAAGGGAAACTTTGTTGCAAATAAATTCCTGGAAATGAAAATATGTTGCTTTAAAGCTTGTATGCCAACATTACAGCTTATAACCAAAAGTAGCATGATGTAAAACAATCATGAAAATAAAAGTATGTTACTTTAAAGCTTGATGTCAAAATTAAAACCTTACAACCAAAAGTACGATGTTATAAAACACGTCGAACATAAAGTATGTTGCTTTTAAGCTTGTTGTCAACATATGAACTTAGAAACAAAAGTAGGATGTTATAAAACATCCTGAAAATGGAAGTATGTTACTTTGAAGCTTGATGTCAACATAATACCTTAGAACCAAAAGTAGGATGTTGTAAACCACTTCGACCATAATCTATGTTGCTTTTAAGCTTGTGTGTATACCTGTGATATTAAGGACTTCATAATACTTTCCAAACATTCATCCACAAACAATATTTCTAGCATTAATAAGCTTATATATTATAGTTCTTTCAAGGTACACATACAAAAACTACAATGCATGTTATGATCAGAGCTTCAAAATACCAACAACCCTTTACAATCTAGACTTTAAAATACCAAGAACCCTTTACCATGTCAAGCTAATTTTATATACTAAGCAACTACTACATCAATATCTACAATACACCCCCATCAACGCTCCTTCTTCAGTCGAAGAGAAGTTTCCCAACAACCATGCCTGTTGGCACCACAAATAAAGTTGTCATCCACATTCGCCCCCTCCTGTTTGAGGCCGCTACCTATGCTAGTAGATCCTTGAACCCTACATTGACGATGTTCATCTCTTCATGGACATCATCACACATGGCATCCAACTACATTTTCATCTCCACACACATTATTTCACATTCAGTTGGGACATGATTTGCGTAACCGAAATACACATTCAACGAAAAAGTTTGCTTCGAATGATTGTTGTTGCTCATGGTTTTAAAGAAGACGATTGGAAAAAAATTTCTTAGTTTAAGTAAGAAAGTATAAGGGTTTGTCCTTATTAGGGCTTATCGGTTTTATATAGACCCCCCACCGAATCCAAGCTTGGTCCGTAAGCTTGGGGAACAATAATGGTCGCTTTGTCCTATTAGTTGTTGACTGCACGTCCATGAAAATGCTGACTAGGAGAACACGTCATTTATAATTGGTGATGCGTATGTTGTAAATGGATTACCTCCTTAGAATACCTAATCAAATGGTAAATTTAGAATTTATTCCCTCGGGAAGCAAAAAAAATAACTTAAAAGACCTTTTAAAAAATTATTTTTAGCGAATAATAATAATAATAATAATAATAATAATAATAATAATAATAATAATAATAATAATAATAATAATAATAATAATAATAATAATAATGTATTTCTAGAATTTTAGTTATGTTGAGGGGGCAAAGTGCTATTTCCAAAAAACTTAATATGAGATTAGTTCAATGATTGGGAAGTTGGAAATTACATTAACATAGTTGAGAGGCTAAAGTTGTTAAAGGATAAAAGTTGCATTATACTCAAAATCCTCTTGGGCCGTGGATGTTGTGGCCGACAGGAGTGAAAACGGGGTGGGCCCCAGCCTTTTTTCTTGAGGTTTTATATGTCGTATATCCCTTATAACCCTAGTACCAAAGGGCTTGTAGCCCAGCGATACCAGGTGTTGCCCTCCCTCCTTGAGGTTGAGGGTTCAAGCCTCGTTAGAGGCATTGGTGGAATTGAATGTGTAATTTAGGAGTAGGTTAGATAGAATAGATTTGCCGTTCTAAAAAAAACCTATAACCCTAGTGGATCACTTCCCGTTTCTTGCCCATTGCTGTGAACCAAGGGAAACAGAAAATGAAGAGGGAGCCAAGAAGAGAACTAGCGGGAAGAAAGGTTGTGGCAGCAGGGAAAGAGTAAAGAATAGCGGGAGAAGAGACAACCAACAGCGAGAGAGAGTGAGTAGCAAGGAGCAGGCGTCGGGGGCAAGATGAAGAACAATCAGATGCCGGTTTGGTTTGTCGTAAGTGTTCTTAATCGCGTGTTGTGTTTACCACCTCAAAACCACCATCACGTCTCCACAAAACCGCCACATGTGGGGGTTTTGTGCTGACGTAACCATGGATGTTGATGGTGATGGCTGTGATCTTTTAGTTACACAGACACACACAAACACACACTAGTAGTTGCATGAAGTCATAAACACTAAGCCCTAGCTTTCTAAGTCCTTATTTTGATTCTATGTCTTAACCCATTAAGTGGGTTGTTTAGCACATATTATGCCTCTAAAAATTTCCTTTGTATGCCAAGATATTAATGATATGAATGAGCATTAAGAACTTAATGAATGGTTGGATAATGATGATTAAAACCAAATCAGACACATAACATCAACAATCTGGCAAAAACTTTGGAAATTCATAACAATTCAAGGAAAAATGGTTAGATGATGAGGCCATAGGTTTTAGAAAGCCTAGGATGTTAGTTACACCTTTTATTTTTCTTGCAAAAGCTTATTATAACTCTAAAAGGGTCAAAATGTGGGTTTTGTGAAAGGCTGTCTAATGAACTACGAACTACTTTAATTCAAGTTGTAAAAATCACCATAAATTGGAGAAAAATGGTTTTGGGATGAAATCAGTGGCCTTAGCCCATTCGGATCTTGAACTAATTCTTTGAGGTCTGGTCCAGTTAATTTCTAAATTTGTTAAGCGTGCTAGTTGATTTTATTCAGTCCTTTAGTCTTATATTAGGGTCTAGTTCATATTTTATTTTTCCCTGAATTGATAATGGGAAAATACTAGGTTGAAAGTAGCAATCTTTGCAACCTGGTCTGAATTTTGGACAGCTGTGATACATGAAATTGTTAAATTCATAGAAAATAGAAGAAAAATAGTAAGGGTTAGTGTCTGACATCATTGGAATCCTGAAAATATGAATTAAATAAATATATAATAATATCCTCAATTGGTTGGGTTTAAGATGGACAAAAGGGTGTAGTTTTAGATTCCTTGGTCGGGATTGAAACTAAAATGTAATTTATTAACAATGAAGTGTTATTACAAGCATACATCTATATACTCGGATTACCTAGTATGCATTATAGTAACTCATTGTACCTTATCGGGGTATAAGGTGTACGGGTGGAGCTCGGTGGAATCTTCAGAGTCGCTATATGGATTTCGTTTTTAGCTACTTCAAGGTGAGTTCATCACTACATTGTATGGAAGTTGTACATCCTTTGTTGTAGCTCGTGTAGGATGTAGGTGGGTAGTAACAAGACATAGGAGTTCTAGTTGGTGTTTGTGTGTAGGGAATCCCATCATTGAGCTAGGTGCCATTCATGGTGCTGGGGCCATGATTGAGCTGGGTGCAATGATGTGTGGTGTACTGTGAGTGTGCTAGGTGCAATCATTGAGCTAGGTGCCATCATGGAGCGGGGTGCATGATTGTGTTGTGTTCAGTGAGCATGTCGGGTGCAATCATTGATCTGGGTGCATGATTGTACTGTGAACCATGATCTAGTTGGGTGCCATAATCATGTTGTGTACTGTAGTTGTACTGTGCCTCGTAGTTGTGTTGTGTGCCTTGTTCCGTGTTGTGCTGTGTGCCTTATTGTGTTATGTGCCTATGACAGGGGTAGAGAATGTGTGATGGATATGACGTGTACGTGTTGAATTCACTAAGCTATGTGCTTACCCTTTCCCCATAAAATCACCGTTTCAGGTTCTTCAGGTGTAGGTGATGGCTAGGCGTGATGCGTACAAACTGATGCTGCTTCATTTAGATATTTATGTTTATTGATTTGATGATAGTTGGCTTCCGCTGTTAATGATTTTGTTTGACAATGAAATGTTTCAAAAAGAATTGAAGGATGTTTATAAGTAATATATTTATAAGAGTAAATTACATATTCGGTCCCTGAGGTTTACGTAAACTAACACTGAGCACCCAACTATTGGATTTCCACGAGATGAGTCACTAAAGTTTCCTTAAACCAACACATTGGTTCCTGTGAACGTTACTGTTAATTCTCCTTCATCAAACCCCCCACATGTGCCATTCACGTGGGGGTATATTCATCCTTTCTGTTTCGATTTTGTGCAGGTAATGATTTACCGCCCTTAATGAGCGTCAAGTCATCAACCATTTCATATAACTCGAAGATACGAACGGCTCGAGGAATACACAGGCGATTATAACCGAAGGTGAAAGCATTGAGCAGTTGAAGCAGTCGAACAAAATGTGGGTCATTCGAGAAAAAAACGAAGAGGATTCCTCCTTGAATCTTTACGGTAAGCTTGAATGTTTATATAATATTCTTGAATCTTGATGTGTATCGGAACTGATGAACATTCACGTTCCATTTTTCAGTCGGTAAGGACAATCTCTTCACCATGGAGCTACACTATGGAGGATCGTTTCACATGCAACCGACTTTGGAATATTGTAACGGTAACGTTACCTTCGTTGACAATGTAGATGTCACTGACTTGAACCACGAAGTAATCCTATCGATACTTAGGGTTTTATGTGTGGATATACATGAACCACAGTTCATCCATTACGTTCTCCCAGGGATAAGCTTAGAAAAGGGTTTAATTCCCTTAGATTGTCCGACAGATTACAAAATCCTAGCTAGATATGTGGTTATAGTAGGTCAGATTCAGTTCTTTGTGGAACACGGAGCGTCATCGGTCAACAATCACAGTAAGTCTCTAATCCCTAACTATCTGGCCGAAGACAGGTTTTTTAAATCCCCTGAACTACGAAAGATTCAAAAGTCACCGTCTTTAAAGGCGACTTGTAGTAGGTAGTTGACGTTTGACCTCAAGGAACCCATACACGGGGAAGAAATTGAAGGTAATGTCAATGAACCCTGCTTGGATATGGTGTTGTATAATCCAACAATAACGGAAGGGGTACCCGCCTAGATGTTCCCTTTGGACAATCAAGTTTGGAAAGTACAGAACTTGTCCACATTTCAAGCAGATGTTTACGACCCTGTATTTACCTTTAACCTAGAAGATACACAATATCAATGGGAGATTAACACATATCCTACTATGAATTTAGGAAGTGGATCAGAGTCATTATGGTATGAAACAATGAGAGAACCTATCGAGAACGTGCAACAAAGTAATGTCCCTTGACACAGTTGACAGAAAACGTTGCAGCTGCTTCAACTAGTGGCCCTGAGAATGATATGGATGATCGAAGTAGTGTCCACCTGGATGAAGAGGAAATGCTTTCAGATCAGGAAGTGGAGCAGGATATTATACACATTGTGATGGATTCCCCATTACAAGAAGAACTTGAACAAGTCAACGAAGTGGAGGAGATGCTTGTACTAGATAACTAACACTTTAAAAGCTACGATCCAGACAAGAGTGATAGAGAAAATTTTTTAGAGCTCATGGAGAATCAAGTTGAATACTCAAATTGCAAATCCGATGATATTTATTTTAAGGTTGGGGAATACTTTCCAGATAAGAATGTTGTGAAGGAAGCCATACAAAATTTGTCTGTGTACACTAACAGGCAACTAAGAATGGTCAAAAACGATGGTGTTAGAATTCGTTGTCGATGTTTAGGGGATGTGCCTGGTGGCCCCAATTTTGGTAGGAGACCTTTCTTACATATAGGACGAAAAAAATCAAAAATTCTGAAATTGATTGTCCATGGACTTTTCACATGTCCCAAACCAAACAAGATGACAGGTGGAGGGTAAAAACCTATTATCGGGTCCATACATGTTTGCCCAGCAGGGATATACAAGCGTGTACTCAAGGATATATCACAAATAAAATTTTCCAACAACTCCAGACAAACCCTAACATACCCACGTCTGCCCTAAGAGAGCAACTACAACGTACTTATATATTGAATTTAACGTTCATGAAAGTTTATCGAGCCAAGTCCATCGCGAGGTATAGGATCAGGGGTGATTTCGAAAGGCAGTACACAATGCTGAGAGACTATGCAATGGAAGTCCAATTGAGGAATCCAAGGACGACCATAAAAATTGGTGTTGAATCGTGTCCAGTTTTCAGTGAACCAACAAGGACATTCAAACGCATCTACATCTGTCTGGGTGCTCTGAAGGAAGGGTTTAAATTAGGGCAAAGAGAGTTACTAGGTCTAGATGGAACCTTCATGAAAGGTCCTTATGCACGGCAGATTTTAAGTGCAGTGGGACTAGATTGCAACAACGACATATACCCAGTTGCATACGTCATTGTAGAGGCTGAAAAAAAAGTGTTGTGGTCTTGGTTTTTGAAATGCTTAGGTCAAGATCTTGAAATTGGGGCGAATACAAACTTCACATTCATAAGTGACCGACAAAAGGTATGTGTTTAATGTTTGAATTTTAATTTGTTTATCAATTAATTGTTACATAGGTTTCTTACGTTGTCTTCTATTGTGGAACATTAGGGCTTAGTCCCAGCACTATCTAGGGTTTTCCCTGGTGCTGAGCATCGATACTATGTTCGTCATATTCATGAAAACATGAAACTCCATTGGAAAGGCAAACCTATTAAGGATCTACTGTAGAAATGTTCCCGAGCAGCTACGAAACCCCATTTCAATTCTGCAATGGAAGAATTGAAAAAAGTGAACAAGGAGGCTTTCGAGTGGTTAAACAAAATCCCAGCAAAGCATTGGAGTAGGAGTTATTTTTCAGGTAAAATTGTTTGTAATTGAATTATATACGTTTGCATTTGTTTAACTAAATTATGTTCTGTAGGTCGTTGTCATTCAGATATTCTCCTGAATAATGTCTATGAGATTTTTAACTCAAAAATTGTGGATGGACGAGACAGACCAATAATTTCTTGTTCGGAGTACATTTGTGAGTACATTATGAAAAAAATTGTGACTGTCCAGAAGAATATAGTGAAATGTGAGGGATTGTTAACCTCAACAGCCCAATCATTGATGGATAAAGTGAAGGAAGAGGCTGTGAAATGTAGAAGCATTTTTAATGGAAATGATACGTATCAGGTGTCCACAGAATTGGGTGAGCAGTTTGCTGTTGATATGAGGAATAAAGAATGCATTTGTCGATGATGGGAATTAACTGGATTACCTTGTAAACATGTTGTTGCTGCGTTGTGGGACAAGGCGTCATATGGAGAAAGAGTCCCACATCCAGAGGAGATGGTGCATCCATGTTACCGATTGGAAACATGGAAGAGTATGTATAAGTGTACAATTGAACCAATAAATGGGCCTGATTTGTAGCTAAAATCTGATTGTCCTACGACTTTGGTGCACCCAAAACATCATACTCAGATAAGTACTTCAATAACCAATGTCTCATGTTGTTCATATTTCATATTACAATTGTAAGTAATTCTTTACTTATTATTGTTGTACAAGGTGGGATGTCGAAGATTGAAAAGAAAGAGGGGGCCGGATGAATCAACTTCCCAAGGAACTCAAAAGAAAAAAAAGCGTGTTCAAATTGTCAAAGAAATACGTAACAGTCACATGTAGCAAGTGTCACAATCCAGGTCATAATTCAAGATCTTGCAAGGGACAAGGTGACAAAGGAAAAGGGCAATAAGAAGTGAGTTGGGTTTGATGACTGGTAAGGTGTAACGTTTGGTAATTGTTGCAAGTGGTTATGTTTAAGAACATTGAGTTTAAGTTATGTATTTGATTGTCGGTGTGTTATGGTGAAGACATTATGTTATGTTGATGAACATGCAGTTTATGTTTATGTGTTTAGTCTAGGACTTTGAGTTATGTATTTGGTGTGGTTTGAGTTATGTATTTGGTGTAGTCGAAGACTTTGAGTTATGTATTTAGTCTAAGACTTTGTGTTTAGTCTAAGACATTATGTTATGTTGATGAACACGTAATAATTGTGTGTTTGTTATGATGCGTGTTGGTTTTAAAGTTTCATTTGCAATTGACCTGCTTCATCACAAATTGAGATTTATGTTTAAATGCAACTAACTCTTACAGAAATACTTAAGTACGTAACCTAGTTTGTTTGCTAAGTAGTTAAGTTGTTTTATAATGTACAATAAACACTTTCAACGTATTAATAGAAATGACATTAGTACCACCATGACCTTGTAAGCATACAGAAATGCTATGAAATTTAGTTAACATTCATTCATATCTTCATGGATATTACAAAACAGTTCATACATGAAGATATATCACAAAGATTAAGTAGTAATTTTCTAACAATACTAGTACATAGTCCGATAAACATGAAGATCAAACACCCAAAAATGTGAATTTCTACGAACACGATTACATTATCAGTAAACTAAATACTAAATACCCAAACCTACTCAAATGTAGTGAACATCCAGTAGATGAGGAAAAAGATCCACGAAACAACAACAACCATCCTGTACCATCAAGCTACCCTGAGTTCACCTTCAAGTCGAGATATTTCATCCATATGCATTCGCCTCGCTTGCAACAAACCTGAAATTATCATCAACGATCTACGACACGTCGGAGGGTCCGACCAACCCATAAACCCACAGCGATTACATCTCCAGAAACGCTGTCCTGGATTAAGATTAGTCCATGAGGTACACAGACTCGCTTGCGTCCCACATATACAGACGACCATAACTGCTTCGTGGATTCTTCGAGTTCTCCCACACCAAATGTGTGTGTTGATAATGTTCGGCATTTGAAGTAAATGACATGTGTTTCCAGCTTTTAATAAGTTGCTACGAAGTATCCAAGTGGAAATGACGAATATAACCCCATGTGAACGGCACATGTGGGGGGTTTGACGATGGAGAATTCACGGTAACCTTCACAGGGACCAATGTGTTAGTTTATGGAAACATTAGTGACTTGTCTCGTGGAAATCCAATAGTTGGTTGCTCAGTGTTAGTTTTGGTAAATCTCAGGGACCGAATATGTAATTTACTCTATTTATAATTAATGACGGGTTTGATTTAAATAATGTTTAGAATTAAAGTATTTATAATTATACGATGGTTTGCTTTACACAAATGTTTTCTTAATATTTTTAAATTTACAATAAAAACTGGGATGTTACAATATATATATATATATATATATATATATATATATATATATATATATATATATATATATATATATATATATATATATATATATATATATATATATATATATATATATATGGTAATTTCGTTGTCCCTCATTGATAAGTTATACAAGAAACTTTCTTTGTAGCAAGCTGCATCTCTTTTCGTGGGAGGTCGTTTAACCGTTGTTAGGTCAGTGCTTCGAAGGACGTACGTCTACAAGGTCCCTAAGGGTGGACGGAGTAATAGCGGGATGGAGCGGGTTCGGCTGTTTGGTGGCTTCGGTACCGCCGGTACCGCGGTGGTACCATTTTGAAGACTGGCCCATAATGATCGGTTTCATGTGGCATGGCTGGGTTATGGGTTCCCCATCCCACCGAACCCATATATTATCTAAAAAATTTAATCTTTTAAAAATTACCCTCCTCCTTTCCCTATAAATACCACCTCCTTACCCATTAAAAAATTCACACCTTCACTATTCTTTCTTTCTCTCAACATCTCTCTAAACCCTTTCCTATTATTTAAAAAAAAACCATCTTTTCTTACAAAATGAGATCTAGCCGAGGCAACTCCAAAATATGCGGTTCTTCAAAAATAAAAACCGTCAGGATGTCCCTCCGACCCTATCCCCAAATTATCATAACGTCAACCAATATCCCCAATTCCAACATAATTATCCCCAGTTCCAACAAAGTCTCGGCCAATTTCCCAACTCCCAATATTACGTCCCTGACACTTCTCATTTTCGTAGACAAGAGGATGAGTCAAGTGAAGAAACACAACCGATCTCTGAGGATGAGGTGGAGGTGGAAGTGGAGGAGCAGGAGGAGGAGGTGGTGGAACTGGAGCAGGAGGAGGTAGTTTCAGAAACACAACAACCCCCTCCTAATACCTCCTAGAAACGATCTTACACCGATCGTGTAAAACGTCTTACGTGGAAGGAGAACGAGGAGGTCGCCTTGGCTAATGCTTATATTAGTGTTTCCGAGGATGCAGAACAAGGAGTCTTGGCGGAGTCATTTTGGGAGGACGTGTTGGCACATTTCGATGCGCATCTTGGAGGGACGGATAGGACACGCTCTCAAGTATACTCCTAGTGGAAGGACATAAAAGGAAAGGTGAACAAGTTCAATAGCATTTTCAAGGAAAAGTGCAACATGCGTGCCACACTTAGTGAGTACCAGAGAATCACCTGAAAACAAGTTCCCACATATGGCGGCATGGGAAATATTGAAAGAACAAGCGAAATGGCTTGTAGGCGAGGAAATGGAAATGAATTCCTCCAAATGGAGCAAGACATCCGACTCCAACCACTTCACGAACTCCCGTTTCGATGCACACTGTTCACCTCATCCGGTAGATGTTGAGGCCGGCAATGAAGTTTCCCCACAATCGTCAATACATTCCCGACAAAGAAAAGAGAAAAATGTGGTTGGATCTTCATCAATGCCTGAGGGGTATCAGACGATCATGGATAAGATATCCATACTTGCAGAGACCACTGAGCTTGAAGCGAACAAGAAAGACACCTATCGTGCAAAGAAGATGTATGTACTGGCTGTACAGGAGGAGGAATCGAGGAAGAAAGCAGACATCATTGAGCAAGGGATAGCATTGCTCAAATGGGCACGTGAACAAAAGGATTTAAAATTCTTTCTTCGCCCCCATGACTATTTGACCGGATCTCAACTGGCATTGGTTTTTGGGAAAAAACAGCAAATATCACAAATGTACGGTTGGGAATTTTAGGTTGTTTGTAAACGCTCTTTAGGATTTTATTTTCGTATTTTCGTTGTATTTTTTTTAATTTAGTTTTTTTTTAAATCTTGTAACCATGAGTTTTTAAATCAGTGGGAACTGTTTCCATGGATGTGGGATGGAGTGAGATGGGGAAAGGCTTTTACGCGGACAGCGAGAGTCTTGGGACGATTCGTTTAATGGCTAACAAGAGGTCGGAGTAGGGCAGAATCAGTCGCGTCTGCCTTGACGTGGCTCCTTTTAGCATTGACCTAAACTCTTTATTCTACACAAAAACCCACTACGTGGGGAACACCACTTCAGTTCAAGAGTGTCGAGGATTGGAACTTGGTGGAAACTACACATGTACCCACTCAACTGTCCCTGCTAAGGAAAGAAATTGACTTTAAGTTATTGGATTCTTTTAATCCATTGGCCAAGGTCGTTCTCAGGAAAGATTAATATCTTCATGTGGCATTTGAGACTCGGAAGACTTCCAAGTTCCAACTAAAGCTAACTTACTCTGTAGAGGGGTGCATATCTCGTCTACATGTGCCCGATGTGTAACTCGATCGATGAGGATGAAGTACACATGTTCTGTGTTTGTTTGTCTGTTAGGGAGGTGGGGGCGCTTCTGATTGTTAGGTGGTCCGAGTTGCCTCTCGGGAACATCCCCTATTCTTTCGATTCTAATGTCGGATATGGGTAGCAACACCCGGAAGGGTTATTTCAAATCAGATGCTTTCAAGGCTCTCGTTAGGGGCATTCTTTTGGGTTGGATGGACTTATAAAAATGATCTAATTTTTTTATTGTTAGGTGAAAACCTCATCTGTGTTGGCTTGCGAGATCAAGTTCTTGGTTTTGATTGGCTTAAGAACCGATCTACATGGGGTAGGAGTTTAATCTGGGATTCTTGGGTAGACAAATGTACCTCAATATGTAACTGTTGCTCTTTCTTTTTAATAAAGTATTGTTGATAAATAACAAAAAAAAAAATTAAATTGATACAGTTGAAAAATAATTAATTCGAGATAATATTTAACTGCATTTAACTATTATATTTGTTGTTATAAATATGACCAAGAGTGTCGAAATTCTGATCTTACTTATTGTTCCATTCTCTATACAAGATCAAGAACCAAAACCATTAAAAATGTTATTCAGGTTCTCTAATCGATTTATTGTTTCTATTTACATTCAATTTCCTCAACAATTAAATAAAGTTCTAACAGTAAACGGCTAGATGTGAGTTGTGGCCACATAGTATGGAACATATCTCGAGTCATAATAATCCGTTGCCGATTAGCCAACTCCATTATATCCATGCATGTTACATCCAAACTCATCTAATTAAGATCTTATTTATGCTACATTTTTGGACGTCATTAGTGCATGCATTGTACTGATACACAAACAGGCAATTACTCAAATCTGTTTGCCTTATATGTACGTATTTCAATATGTAAATCATAGGATGAGACCCAACAATGGGAAAGCATGCCATTTAAGTTTAGATGGGACGATTTCACGATATACAGAGACTTTATTTCCTATTTTGAAACATTTGTTCGATGTTCATTTGAGCTTTTATGTTATAATTTTAAGTTTAAGCAATGTATTAACATGTTAAATATAGGGTGTCAAAACCTTAAATAACCGATATCACTCATCAAAGTTGAACCTCAAAACTTAAACCAAAATCGCAGATCACATGCACTTTATATATATCTTTACTTGTTTTTCCGTATATGTATCTTTGCTGCGAACGTAGAGCTCATAGCTAGTGCATTTTGTTTGTATTTTGCGAATGAAATGATAAACCTTTATCATCTAAACTTTTTGTATTTTCTGAACTTCATATCGTTTAAACGTTTAACAGTAAATATCTAATGTGTGTGTTGCAGCATATAAAACTATTTGGTACGAGACTTATACCATAAATTATAAGTTACTTGATATTGGCATATTGCTACGAATTACTGTTCGTAAGGATCGATATTTTTAGTTTTCCTTTTTCTCGATAATCAAAAAATGCAGCATGCACACTTTGAGGATATCATAACACCATTTTTATTTCCAGGTATTGCTCGACTTAATTTTCTTGAAGGACCTATAAAATACCTATGGACTAAACTTTTGGCTTCCTATTCATCCAAAATATTTAACGCATGAAATCCTTACATGTCAAAAGGAAGACCATACAATAAGGTTTGCAGGTTATGTTTCATGAATTCAAGCTAATACAATCCTATATATTAAGTCCAAAACATTCGTAATCACATATATCATGAAAGCCAAACTGCTCTTGAGAAGCCCCTTCGAACATAGATGTAGGAAAAACTAGAGTTGTAACTAAGTAAATATTTATATATATAGTAGAAGTCGGATGTTCTTGGATAAATCACATGATGATACCATGAGAAAGAGAAAACATGTTATCGTCATCTTCAACCTTGAAGCAAGATCCTTCTTGAAACCCTACTTGGGGTAAGATTTCATGCTCCATCTGCGGCAAGCTGGAGAAGTGGTGGTAATCACTATAGTAATGATCAGATGGGAGAAGATTTTGATGCGAGTATTCATCATAATGATGATAATTTCCATTAGCATAATCATCAAAATTCTCAAAACTTATCATTGTTTGGTGAAGCCAAATCTGAGCTTTCAAGAACTTGACATATTGAATGGCCTCTTCCAGCATGGATACTGTGTCCATGTTCCTGGTGTCGCCACCTGGTATCAAGCTTCGCAGAATCTTGAACCTTTCGCTGATTCTGTGCCTCCTCTCTCTTGCAGCTATACTTTGTGGGTCTGTTGAGAGCTTCACTTTGGTGCTGATCTTGTTGTTTCTCTTGTTCTTCTTCTTCTCCCCTTCTGTCCCATGAATTCTGTTGTTGACTTTATTGCTTGTACCAACTAATGAAGAAGAAGAATGGATATTAGGGTTTCTGTAGTGTAAAAAGAAATCCATGTTCCGATTATGGATAGGGCTCCCTGCTCTTTAATTGTGTGTGTGGGTATTTGCTTTGATGCAGCTACACTATGTGGGTCTGTTGAGAGCTTATGAAGCTTGATACTTGAAGCAAAGGATCAAGATATATAAAGTAAGAGAGAGAGAGAGAGAGAGAGAGAGAGAGAGTAATCATTACTCCTTTCATGTAGTGATAGATTTTCTTTAGATCACCAAATTTACCTGTTAAAAGAAATTTTATTTTTGAGTAAGAAAATAGTTTTTAGAACAATCAAATACTTAATGGTACATGTATTTGAAAAATGTTTATATATATATATATATATATATATATATATATATATATATATATATATATATATATATATATATATATATATATATATATATATATATATATATATATATATATATGGGTGGGTTCAACATAGAACCATAGAACCATCTTCTTGACCGTTAGATCAAATTATGATGATAAGGGTATGATGGATAAATTACACTTATATGTTCATTGATGAACATATACGTATGTTCATTGATGAACATTATTTTCAAAATCCTAGAATTTGTTCAGAAATGAACATTCATAACATTGTTGAAATATATAAACATACAAACATGTTCAGAAATGAACATTGAGGAACATTGACAACATATAGAAACATACAACATGTTCAGAAATTAACATTGATAAAATATACAAACATACACACATGTTCATAAATGAATATTAACAAATATTGATAAATATACAAACATACATACACATGTTCATAAATGAACATTGACAAACATTAATGAAATGTGAACACATACATGTTCGGAAATGAATTTTGACGAAATATACAAACTTACATACATGTTTATAAATGAACATTGATGAATATTTAAACAAAAACTCAAATTTTCATAACTGAACATGGATAAACATCGACCGTCATCTTTTATTCTTTTTCTCTTCCTTCTTGCTTGCTGCATTTCCCAGCAAACATAGAATTAGAAACAGATCCAAATGTATGTTCATTCATGAACATATGTTCATAGATGAACATATATTCAACAATTACGAGAAGTATTACAACAATAACTAACATTATATTCATGAATGTTCATTAATAAACATGGGGATGTTCATTACTGAACATTCGTTGGAGAAACAACGCCAAACATAGAATTAGAAACAGAGCCAAATGTATGTTCATTCATGAACGTGTGTTCATAGATGAACATATATTCAACAATTACGAGAAGTATTACAACAACAACTAACTTTATAGTTATGAATGTTCATTACTAAACATTGGATGTTCATTACTGAACATTCGTTGGAGAAACAAACCTGTTCGTTAATTAAGACACATAATATCTATAAATAGGCACATATTTGGAAATACTTGTTTTGTCATCTCTAGGTAGAATAAAATATTGTTAAATTCTGATTCTTAAAGTTAGAAATCAAAATAATTGCTTGATATCGCACATCAAAACACCTCCTGGACCATGTAACATTGTTTATTTGATTTGTAGTTTCCTGAAACTGTATTATATCTGATTGTAAATCCTACTATTCTTATGAAAAAAAGTTTTAGATTGAGTTTTCAAGCGAGGATTCGTCCGATCCTATCAATCAGAAACTTAATTTTAAAAAATCATCATTATGTAATCATATAACGCATAAACGATATGAAGCCAAAGACTAAGGCACGAGATCATGATTGAGTTTTCTAGTTAGGATTCGTCTGATCCAAAGAGTAAGGCGATGAGATCATGATATGTAGCCAAACGATATCCTATAGATTCAATATTTAAGAGCTGTTCATAAATGTTCAGTAATGAACATTCAAGATAAAATGTTCAGAATTCAAACCTGTCAAGACAAACCGACGCAACCTAGCTTTCTTTGTCGTCTTCTGTTGGCGTTTCAATTGGAAGGATTAGCGATTCACTGTTGAAGTCGTCGATCGGGAGAGAATCAATTGATGAAATGGCTGGAAACGTAACAACGAGGGTAGATGAATTGGAAAATAATACTGGAACGGTTCAAACAGAAATTGGCAACATACGAGCTGATTTCCAAACATTGACGAAGCAGCTGGAGTTGATGATCAAAAAACAGGAAGAGATGATGTCGAAAATGAACAATCCACATGAAATTGAAGATATCGATACATCAAATAAGAAGGTGAAATCGAGTACGAAAGTTATTGGAGATCGGGAGACTACACAATTTGGATTACCGAAATTACCATTCCAGCTTTATTATTGGATTAAAATTATTTGTATTTATAAGGAATAATCATATCCATTGATTTAATGATCCAATGGCTTAAAATGAGGTTCTATGGTTCTATGGATAAAAAGGGTTTCTATATTGATCCTCTCCCTATATATATATATATATATATATATATATATATATATATATATATATATATATATATATATATATATATATATATATATATATATATATATATATATATATATATATATATATATATATATATATATATATATATATATATATATATATATATATATATATATATATATATATATATATATATATATATATATATATATATATATATATATATATATATATATATATATATATATATATATATATATATATATATATATATATATATATTTATATGTCATAACAACGTACATTTTACCAATATAGGGCATGTGTTAAGTATGTGGAACCTAATCATAACCGAGGAAGTCGTTATGGCTAAAGAAGATCAAATGGCTGAAGCAAACAGGAACCAAGGCAAGTCTGACAGTGCGGTTAATGGTTGCGTTTCAGTCGGATTCGTTTCATGGGATATAAGATAAATCTTATTATTACTATAAATTAAATTGTTAACTGATCTTGATAATGTTTAATTCTTATTATCTTGATAATCTGAATGCATAATCCATTTCACACTTTAATCTTCAGTTTTCCAATATAGGACATGTGCTAAATATGTGGAATCTAATCATAATCGAGGAAGTTGTTATGGCCAAAGAAGATCAACTGACTGAAGCAAACAGGAACTGTGGCAAGTCTGCCAGTGCAGTTGATGGTTGCGCTTCGGTCGGATCCGTTTCATGGGATATAAGATAAATCTTATTATCACAATAAATTAAATTGTTAACTGATGTTGATGATCTTTAATTCTTATTATCTTGATAATCTGAATGCATAATCCAATTTCACACTTTAATCTACAGTTCTTCCTAAAATTAAATTTATTTAAAGCAATATTACAAATCCGGTTTCATTCTCTATGAATCATGAATTTATGAGAAACATATTTCATTATTTATTAATCTTATTCATAAATTTACGTGAAAAATGTTTTATTTTTCAAGAATCAGATTTATTCTTTTTAGAATGTGTTGATTGATAAATATTTTTGAACTACTACTATAAAACCGGTGAAATAAGTAAAACAAATTTCATTCTTTAAGAATGAAATCAATGTCATATCAAACAATATGCAAAAGGATATCATTGTATCAAACAATACCAAAATCATTTATATCATTTGGAAAATTAGATTTCATTCTTTAAGAATGCGGTTGATTGATAAATACTTTTAAACTATTTAAAAAAACTAGTGACATACATGAAACAAGATTCATTCTTTAAGAATGAATTTCAAAAGGCATATTTAGTTGATGTACATGTTCTCGTAGCAGAATAAAATGGTGATAGTTATCCATTTCTTCAAAACAAAGAATCGGAACATGGTATATGGGTGAGGGCTTTGTATTTGTAGGTATTCTAATATCATCCCCCTTTGAATTTTGATTTTTCGGATTACATGTCTAGAGGTATTAATAAGAATGAAGATGAACACGGGTTTCTTGTGATGTATGGTAATGGTGATTAAAAGGTAGGGATGCCGATAATGAAGGTTAAGGGTTCTCTTAGTTATTTACAGGAAGTGTGGATGAGGTGATGATGTCGAGATGGTGGGTGTGGTGTCAAGCTCGATGATGGTACTCTGTAATGAACAACGGTTTTATGGCTTGGGAATGAAGAAGACAACCTGAAACAATTCTTTATAATTGATTCAAGGTGATCTCAAAAATATTTCTTAATTATTCATTTTTATTATGACGATGGCGGCAAACAATAATTGCTCGTTGGAGAAGAAGAGAGAATGGGTGGCGGCCAGAGGCGATTCTGTTGAAGAATAAGAGAGAGTCGCGACAGTGATCATAAAGTCAACGACAGAGGAGTCCGGAGAAAGGCAGCGAGAAAATAGATAGGGCTCTGCGGCGGACGGAGCCAATTTCGGCAAGATCGACTAGTCAAATCAGAGGCTACTCAACGAAGAATGTTTGGAGAAAAATAGGACATCCAATGAGGGGGGCCCGAAGCAGACGATGCAGTAGAAGAAACTGATGATGAAGCTCTAGTTTCGTACCTGCGGCTGTATTATTATTTATGAAAAAAAAAAAGGAAAAAATATTAAAGATCCCTCCGACGAGTAGAAGGTTGTCGGCGGTGGAGGCCAGCGGCGGCGGGTTGTGGTCGGGAGTAGGTTTTTAACCTAAATCTATGATATCATGTTATAATATAGAATGTTTGATGATAATAATGAGGGTTTAATATATTAGCTAACCCTAATCACTAACATTTAATATATAAAACATAATCTTTTCACAGCCATCGTAAGGATGGGGGGAGTGGTGGCGAGCCATCCCCCCTTGCTAAACCAGCCACGTTGGACCCTTGGCGAGTTCGTTGAAATATTGGCGATGATTCCATCGGCGAAGGCGAAAGGCGAGGGTGGCGGTGTGTTTTGGCGAGTTCGGCGAGGCTTCAGCGAGAATTTTTGGCGAGGGCTTTGACAAGGCCACTCCCCCCAGCCTAAGAGTGAGACACGGAGCATATGAACTTTGAAATATATGATGGAAAAAGAGATGACGTCGTAATAGTAGCAAATATCTTCGGTTAGATTCTTGTGTCTTCTCTAGGTACTATAGGCTCGTACAAACCAAATGATATGCTCCATGGTAATCGTAAAACCTTGGCGGTGACCCTTTTCTTTTGGAGCACAAAAAAATAAAGGATATATATATATATATATATATATATATATATATATATATATATATATATATATATATATATATATATATATATATATATATATATATATATATATATATATATATATATATATATATATATATATATATATATATATATATATATATATATATATATATATATATATATAGAGTTAGGATATTTTGAGAACCACAAGTCCCCCGAGAACCCGAGAACTCCCAAACCGATATTTTTTTTCAAAAAACCGACCACATAGGTCTCTAAAACGCTCAAATAGGTGTCGGATCGCTGAAAAAAATTTCCGAAAAAAACGACTTTTTTTTTTTTTTGAAAAAATTTTGCACATGTGCAAAAAAAAAAAACTTTGCACATGTGCAAACTTTTTTATACGTACACTTTTTTTGAAATTTTTTTTACAGAACGCCTTAAATATATGTTAGAAAGACATCCATAAAAAAAACTTGAAAAAAAATGTACGTATAAAAAACTTTGCACATGTGCAAAGTTGTGCAAAGTTTTTTTTTTTGCACATGTACAAAGTTTTTCAAAAAAAAAAAAAGTCGTTTTTTTCGGAAATTTTTTTTCAGCGACCCGGCCCCATTTTGAGCGTCTAAGAGGCCTATGGGGTCGGTTTTTTGAAAAAAATATCGGTTTGGGAGATATAGGATTGATTTAAAAGGAGTTGGGAGTTCTCGGGTTCTCGGGGTGAAGTTGGTTCTCAAAAGATCCTAAGTCTATATATATATATATATATATATATATATATATATATATATATATATATATATATATATATATATATATATATATATATATATATATATATATATATATATATATATATATATATATATAGGGATGGGTTCAATGCAGAACCAAATTAAATCACCTAACTGCAGAACCATGTTGTTAACCGTAAGATTAAAATCTAAGTAAAAGGGTACGATCGTCAAAAAAGTTAAATTGCTATGTTCATCAATGAACATATGTTCATCAATTAACATATGTTCATCTATGAACATATGTTCATCTATGAACATATGTTCATCTATGAACATATGTTCATCAATGAATAAACGTTGTTCTCGTTCTCTGTATATCATTCTTTGTAAATTAACATATGTTCATAAATCATTCTTTGTAAATTAACATGTGTTCATAAATGAACATATGTTCATAAATGAATAAATGTTATCAATAAACATACATTCATCTCCTTCTCTGTATATTCATACTCTGTAATTCAACATATGTTCATTGATGAACATATGTTCATTGATGAACATATGTTCATTGATGAACACAAGTAAATTACATCAGTAGGGTTTTAATCGCAGACGCATACATCGTCTTCTCTCTTCTCACCCTTCCAATAATCGAGGGGGATGGATCGTAAGGAGTGGAACCAATTGAACTTGTGTTCTTCCTATTTGGAAACGTCGGCGGAATTCAATCTTAATATACGTATTAAGATGGAAAGAATATCAAATCAGATTTTTGATTTTGTGTGTGTATGGGTTTGTCTGTTCCCTCTGTCTCCTTCAACAAGACTCATCATTTGCTTTCTTTTTAAGATTTGTCTTCATTATTTGGAAAACTGTAATAACAACAATTCTAACCATATTAACAAAGAATTTCCTATTCATAACTAAAAACTCAATCAATAAAACAAAACCGTGATGTATGTGTACTAAATGTTAATTAGTGAACATATCAACCACATTACCAAACACACATTACCAATAATAACAACAATAAAGCTCAAAAGGAAATCTGAATAATAATTGTTCACTAATGAACATATGTTCACTAATGAACAAATGTTCACTAATGAACATATGTTCATTTATGAACATACATTGCAAATAACCACGATACATATAAGTCATAAAATCAACCACGATACATAAAGCAGAAAAGGGTTTACGTAAGGCAAAAAATCAGACGAAATCTGCTAGGAACTAATAATCAGACGAAATCTGCAGGGTTTTGACTCAAACTAATATGTTCATTAATGAACATATGTTCACTAATGAACATATGATCACGTTACCACATAAAACAAGGAACTAATGATAGATACACAATGGGGAAGAATGATTGGGCGATAAACAGAATAAAAACAGGTATCATTACACATACAATCGAATGATTGGTTACACATTCAATTGGTATCAATCGAATGATTGGCGATAACCGTAGAATAATCGGTATCAATACACGATCAATCGAATAAATTGAATAAAAACAGAAATCAATAACAAACCTGCGATAAACCCTAGGTGCGCAATTGAGAGAATAATTGACCGGAATCGAGGACGGTAGGTGCGGAATCGAGGACGGTAGGTGCGGAATCGATTGCTATAATCGTTAATTGCTTGGCAATGTAGATGTCTGATCGATTCAGTTTGGGCGTTGATCTAAACCACCTTCGTTTTTCGAAGAAACGAAACCCACATCAAAGATGACTCTACTCTAAACCCTCTTTCGTTTTTTGAAGAAGAAATCGCTTTTTGATTGTATTGAAAAAACCACTGGAAATGGCTCCTTTATTTTAGGAGTGAATCACGTACTCAATCACGTATTCGAGCTGTAATGCCGAGATTACCCTTACACTATTTTTCTAAGATTTTATTTATCAGGTTTTTTGCGAACCGTTGATTTATAAATCAAGGGTGGAAAAGTTAGTTCTGTAGTTAGGCAGTATTTTTTAGTTCTATAAAGAACCTATCTATATATATATATATATATATATATATATATATATATATATATATATATATATATATATATATATATATATATATATATATATATATATATATATATATATATATATATATATATATATATATATATATATATATATATATATATATATATATAAGTTCAAATGATAGCATGTAAATTTTGTGAGACGGGTAGACGCAATCCTAGCCACTCATTTTGGAGATCAAAAAATAAAAAAATTAAAATATGCTAAAATAATGAGAATTTAAAAAAAATTCTACTAATTTTCGCTATTTACTCTATCTGAATAAAATAAAAAATAAATAAATAAAATAAAATAATCGAATAAAAACCTGGAAAAATCAAAAAGATATTCTATTAGAATGTTGTTGGATATTGCATATTCTAATAGAATATTACACAAACTAGTGTAATATTCTACTAGAATATGAAAAAATGCTAATTTTTTTATTTTTTATTTTATTTTTTTTTAATTTTTTTTAATAAAAAATGCCAAAAATAATAAATAAATATATTTTTTTCATTTATTTTTCATTTTTTAATTTTTTGGTTTTACACTCAAAATGAGTGGCTAGGAATGTGTCTCCCGGTCTCACGAAATATAATGGTCTCATATGAACCTAACCCTATATATATATATATATATATATATATATATATATATATATATATATATATATATATATATATATATATATATATATATATATATATATATATATATAGGGCTAAGTTATATTGCGGACAACAGTTATTGTGAGACCGTGCGGACACTGCAATTTTGTGAAAAATAACGAATAGAATATCTTTTTTATGGTAATGTGAATACGAAACAAACATATTCTCATAGAAATTATTGTCATTAACTTATTTATACGGGTTATATGAAGTTTTTATGATTAGCATTCTGTCAGAATGAGAATGAGTGAATCAGAATGTGTGAAACACTAGAACGAATGATAATTATTTAAAATACGTTATTATAGCAATAATTCTATGAGAATATGTTTGTTTAGCATTAATATTACAAATAAAAACATATGCGAGAAAGAAGTGTGAAATTGCGTTATATATAAATGTATATATATATATATATATATATATATATATATATATATATATATATATATATATATATATATATATATATATATATATATATATATATATATATATATATATATATATATATATATATATATATATATCAGTGTTGTAAAAGTCGGCCTAGGCGGCCACCTAGGCGGCGCCTAGGCGTTAGGCGGGCGGGTTCCGCCTACGATTAGTGGTAGGCGGTCAAGTTAGGCGGATTTGGTCAACGGCGGTCAAAATCGGGTTTAGGCGGGTCTGGGCGGGTCTAGACGGCAAAATTTTCAATTTTCAAAAATTCAAAATTTTCAAATTTTCAAAAAATTTCAAATTTCTAGAATTTTCAAAAATTAACAAATTTTCAAAAAAAATCAAAATTTTAGATTTTTAAAATTTAATTTTAGAAAATGTCATTAATTATGATAATCGGTGGCTAAGTTACGATTATTGATGATTAAAATTGTCAAAAATATTATTAATTAGTCTAAACATTCTGATGTTTGATGACTTACATATTTAAACACTTAGATTTATCAAATTTTTATGCTTATTTATTTATTTTGTAGGGATATAGGTAATATCTAAATTTTAAAAAATAAATTTTGTTACAATTAATACTCCCCACCTAGGCGCCGACTAGTCCTCGCCTAGACCGACTAGTCCTAGGCCCCAGTCCACCGCCCGCCTAACGCCTAGCGACTTTTACAACCTTGATATATATATATATATATATATATATATATATATATATATATATATATATATATATATATATATATATATATATATATATATATATATATATATATATATATATATATATATATATATATATATATATATATAGAGAGAGAGAGAATGTGTGTGTGTGATGATGGTTCACCGTAGAATCTTAAAAAATATAGAGATTTCGAAAATAGATCTTGTTAATTACGTGGAATCTAATCCGAACCGAGAAAGACATTGCATTCAAATAAGATCAGCGGACCGAAGTAACCAGGAACCGATGTACGACTGCCCGTGGGGTTGCAAGGTTGCACTTCGCTCAAATCAGTTTCCTTGTCCGAGGAATGGTCTTCGCCTCGGTTGGACAAACCGATGCGAGATTGAAAAATTTAAAGTAGCATCTCGAGTCCAGGGCATTCATCCCATTTTCTCATACTACTTTAGGAACGAGGTAAAGCTTGCTCCGGTTCAAGCTTTTTTCTAGAGAGTTTACATGGGGTTAGATGTGGAGAGCGGAGATGATGATATACATGATAGCTTACTTCAGCAAAGTGTCTGATTAGCACAAGTTCACATATAATATCATGTTATTGAATTATTGAGATTTTGAGTTAATCTTAGTGAAATTAAGATTTGTTAGACTATTGTATGAGTTTGGTAGTTAAAAACCCCATTTGGTAGAAGTTTGAGGTTAAAAAAATGCTAAAAAGGAGTTACACGGGTCGTGTAGGAGTTACACGGGTCGTGTAGGAGTTCCTTGTAAATGTTTTGAGCATACTGTGAATTACACGGGTCGTGTCATTTTTGACACGGTCGTGTAAACCTGGAGACTAAAACTCAATTGCATACCGTGATTTACACGAGTCGTGTAACATTTAACACGGTCGTGTAAAGTGTGCAGCACGGGTCGTGTAATAACTACACGGGTCGTGTAGTTCTGCAGACCAAATCTAAGTTTCATGCCGTAAATTACACGGGCCGTGTAATTTTTAACACGGGTCGTGTAATCGGCACAGATCTGTTTTAAAACACGATTTCTTTTCATTTTGGGTTATTTCTACTTCGACCAAAACACTCCCAAAACCCTAGAAAAGCGATTCTAACCCTTCTAAGTCGAGATTAAGGCCTATTGATCACGAATTGAAGCTAGAGATTAGTTCCTTGAGCTTGAAAGGTAATTCTTCTTGATTTTTACTTCGTTTTGACGGTTAGATTTCTTGTTTTGAGATAGTTCCAGGTGGTTTTGATGAATCACCTGCTACTAGTATGGATTAGAGTGAGTTTACTTGGATTAGTGTGTGTGATGGAGTTCTAATTCGAAACCCAAGTTAGTAAAACACTTGTATTGCGTTTTTAGGGTTATGTGAGCTAAATTTGTGAAATTGGAAGTTACAAATAGGATAGTATTGCTATCTTTTGATTGTAACCCTCTATTATGATTCCAATTCCTTGATTGATATGAATATTGAGCATGATTGAGATTTTTCTTGAAATTGAATATTGAGTTTGAGTCATTGTGTTACAGCTAAAGCTAGACAGGAACACACACGAGGTTCGGGAGTTCCACATATCGACTCAACTTCAGGTGAGTAGTTATTAATAGATGAATTACGTGATTAGTATTGATGTTATTGCAGAAGAAGTGTGATATGAGTTGTTTTGAAATTGGTTGAGAATACCAATTATGAGTGTTTGGAGTAATAAACCTCATTATGAGTATAAATTAAGGATCAAGATGGTTTATTGAGTAAATTTTAAAAGAAATGTTGGACACTTGCTGTCCAGTTAGACTTTAATTACTCACAGAGCTTTCAAAGCTCATAATTTGTTTGTTAATGTTAATTGTGTTAGGTTCTGGATGTACAGATCGTGGGAAACGCATCACGGAGGGTTAGCTGGATGGGATATGGACTTTGGACTTGGACTTACTTATTTTCTTGTGTTGGACTTTGTCTTTTGTAAAAACCCGGTTTTGAGTAAACTAGTATGAAACTTGTTTGTACATAAGTAAATACTTAAACTATGCTTTTGATATAACTTTGTAAACTTGTTGCTCTTTTTGGGGTTACACCACTAATAGTATATTGCTTGATTAATGTAATTGGTGTATCCTTTAATTGAGAAACCGGGTGTTACAAGTTGGTATCAGAGCCGTGGTTTAAGGGAATTAAACCTTGAGATGGGTTTAGACTTAAACCAATGTGATTGAAAAGTCCCAAAGAGTCCCGAGTAGCTATCCTCCGCGGTGTAGTACAATTGAGTTGATTATACACTATATTGAGTATTATAGTGCTATACAATTGAGTTGATTATACACTATATTGAGTATTATAGTGCTATACAATTGAGTTGATTATACACTATATTGAGTATTATAGTGCTATACAATTGAGTTGATTATACACTATATTGAGTATTATAGTGCTATACAATTGAGTTGATTATACACTATATTGAGTATTATAGTGCTATACAATTGAGTTGATTATACACTATATTGAGTATTATAGTGCTATACAATTGAGTTGATTATACACTATATTGAGTATTATAGTGCTATACAATTGAGTTGATTATACACTATATTGAGTATTATAGTGATATACAATTGAGTTGATTACACACCATATTGAGTATTATGGTGGTGATTACTAAATGAGTTGATTTTCTTTTTCAGTTAAAATGAGTGCTGGAAAAGAAAAAGAGCGAGGTGATCCAGCAAGAGATAAATCGGGATCACGAGAATCGGGTAAAGAGCATCAACCCGAGGGAGAGCGACCTCCCGAGACACAGAGTAATATGCAAGCTATGATTGCTGCTGAGGTAGCCAAAGCACTTAAAGAATTACTACCCACTTATTTGAGGCCCCAGACGGAGACTGCAACTGGAGGTTCTTCAGGACAACCACTGGTTCAACCTGAGCACAGGGAGGATCGTGAAGAGGTCTATACTGAAGCGGGCAGAGCTAAAATATCTGAGAAGACAAGGAAGTGTACTTATGATGTTTTCCAGAAGTGCAAGCCATACGATTTCTATGGGAAAGATGATCCCATAGCAGCCAAGAACTGGTTAACACATGTTGAAAAGATGTTTCGTACCAGTAAATGCGACGAGGCAGATAAAGTAGAGTTCTCAACAAACTTGTTAAAAGAAGATGCACAGTTTTGGTGGGAGAATCTGTGTATGGAGATAGGAGAGAGATTGGCGTATACACTGAGCTGGGAACAATTCAAGTTGAAGTTTACTGAATATTATTGTTCCAATAATGCTATGAAGGGAATAGAGGAAGAGTTTTTGAAGTTACAACAGGGGTCGAGAACAGTGCAACAATACACACTGGATTTCAATGAAAAGGCAAGATTTGCACAACATCAAGTTGATACTGAGGAGCGTAAGATGGATCGTTACTTGTGGGGTTTAAAGACCCAGATCCGAGAGTTTTTGCCGAGTTCCAGATATACTACCTTTCAACAAGTTGCTGAAGCAGCAAGATCGAGAGAAAGGGAGTTGCAAAGACAGGAGGAGGAGAGAATAACCGAAAGAGAAGTTGGAGGATTTAAGAGAAAGTGGGAAGGTAAAGCTGTAGATACTTCTCAGAGATCCATTACCACGGGTTCTCAAGTCCGTGGTGAAACTAAGAAGAATGAAGAGAAATGGTGTAAGAAGTGTAGACGAAAACACATGGGAGAATGCGATTCCCGAAACCCTCCATCAGTTTGTTTCCAGTGTGGAAAGACGGGACATATGGCTCGCCAGTGTACCGAGAGTCGCCCTGTTTGTTTCAATTGTGGGGAGAGCGGGCATATTCGTCCAAATTGCCCAAAGATGAAATCTGAGCCACAAAGAGATTTTCAGAAGACTGGTCAAGGAGGAGGTCGAGATCGAGATGATCGAAGAGATAGGGGTGGTGGTCATGTGAAAACGCGAGCTTTTCAATTGACTGTTGACGAGGCTAGAGATCGGACCGATGTTATCACAGGTATCTTTAGCTTGAACTCTTTTCAAGCAAGAGTACTTTTTGATTCAGGTGCATCTGTGTCTTTTATATCAGAGTCTTTTGCTTCTAAACTAGATAATCCACTAGTTGAATTATATGAGAAAATAATAGTAGATGTAGCAGATGGTAGATGTGTTTTTGTAAAGAGTCATTATAAACAGTGTCAGCTTGAAATCTATGGGATTGCGTACCCTATAGATCTGAAGCCGATCACTAATCATGAGTTTGATGTAATAGTCGGGATGGATTGGATGGATGATAATAGGGGTCAAATGGATTGTCATGAGAAAACACTTTCCATAAAGACACCGAGTGGTTCCCGAATGTTGATACGAGGTGAACGACGTTCCCGAAAAGTACCGATAGTGTCACTTGCCATGGCTAGAAGATATATAGAAAGAGGGGGTGAATTGATTATGGCACATGTGATTAGTGCTGAGTCAAAACATTCCAAAATAGAAGAAGTAGAAGTGGTTTGTGATTATCCCGATGTATTTCCCGAAAGTCTTCCAGGCGTACCACCAAGTAGACAAGTTGAATTTGTGATCGATGTCATACCGGGGGCGAAGCCGGTAGCTCGACCACCTTATTGATTAGCACCATCTGAGATGGAAGAATTAAAGAGACAGTTGCAAGAGTTATTGGAACTTGGATTTATACGTCCGAGTTCGTCTCCGTGGGGTGCGCCTATACTCTTTGTGAAAAAGAAAGATGGATCTATGAGAATGTGTATAGATTATCGGGAGCTCAACAAGATCACTATAAAGAATCGTTACCCGTTGCCGAGGATCGATGACTTATTTGATCAACTGCATGGAGCCACGTATTTTTCAAAGATTGATTTGAGATCCGGCTATCATCAATTGAGGGTACAAGAAGCTGATATTCCGAAGACAGCTTTTCGTACGAGGTATGGCCATTACGAGTTCTTAGTCATGCCGTTCGGTTTGACTAATGCTCCTGCTGTTTTTATGGATTTGATGAATCGGGTTTGTCGTCCTTTTCTTGATAAATTCGTAATTGTATTTATCGACGACATCTTGATTTATTCAAAGAGTCGAGATGAGCACAGATTTCATTTACAACAAATGCTAGATCTTCTTCGAGACGAGAAATTATATGCAAAATTTTCAAAATGCGAGTTCTGGTTACGGGAGATACAATTCCTTGGCCATGTGATAAATGAAGACGGTATAAAGGTAGATCCAGCAAAGATCGAAGCCGTAATGAGTTGGGAGCCGCCAAAGAGTCCAATGGAAGTTCGTAGTTTCTTGGGGTTAGCAGGCTATTATCGACGATTTGTAGAAAACTTTTCTCGTATAGCTATGCCCTTAACCAAATTGACCAAGAAAACGGAGAAATTTAGTTGGACTGAGGCACAACAATCAGCCTTTGAACAACTACGAGATAGCTTATGCAAGGCTCCAGTGTTAGCTTTACCGCAAGGAGGAGAGGATTATGTTCTTTACAGCGATGCCTCCTTTAGTGGTCTTGGATGCGTGTTGATGCAAAAAGGACGAGTGATAGCGTATGCCTCTCGATAACTGAAACCACATGAAAAAGCTTACCTAGTACATGACTTAGAGCTGGCGGCGGTAATCTTTGCGTTAAAGATATGGCGACATTATCTATATGGAGTGCGATTTCAAATATATACAGATCATAAAAGCCTAAAATATCTGTTTGATCAGAAAGAGTTAAACATGAGGCAAGTACGGTGGATGGATCTACTAAAAGATTATGATTGTGAAATACTTTACCATCCTGGTAAAGCCAATGTGGTGGCGGATGCACTAAGCCGTAAAGGGTCGCCTATTCGAGTTGTATCGGCTCGAATGGGGATTGTAAGTCGACTACCAGAGTTGATACGAAGATGTCAAGTCGAAGCCAATGACTTGAAGAAAGAAAGAATGATTGGTTATGTAGAGAAACTCGTGGAAAATGCACAAGGAATCAAGACTTTCCAAGGGCGAGTTTGGGTTCCGAGACATGGCGAGGCGAGACAGTTATTGCTAGAGGATGCTCACTGTACTAGGTATTCGGTTCATCCTGGTAGTACACGAATGTATTATACCTTAAAACCATACTACTGGTGGCCGGGTATGAAGCGTGATGTGGGACGATTTGTAGAGAACTGTTTGACATGTCTTCAGGTAAAAGCTAATCATCAAAAGCCTTATGGAGCAGTGCAGCCATTGCCAGTACCAAAGAAGAAATGGGATGAGATCACCATGGATTTCATCACCAAGTTGCCTCGGACTCCTCGAGGATATGATTCAATTTGGGTGATTGTTGATAGATTAACGAAGTCTGCTCATTTTATTCCAATCTGAGAAGATTATCAAGTATCAAAGCTAGCTGAGATATATACGAGAGAAATTGTGAAACGACATGGAGTGCCAACTTCAATAATTTCTGATAGAGATAATCGATTCAATTCACATTTCTGGCAGAGTTTCCAAAAGCATTTTGGTACAAAAGCTTTATTGAGTACTGCGTATCATCCCCAGACGGATGGACAGTCGGAAAGAACGATACAAACACTTGAAGATATGCTACGAGCCTGCATCATTGATTTTGGAGGCAGTTGGGAAGATCATCTGCCTTTGGTAGAGTTTGCCTATAACAACACTTATCATTCCAGTATACAGATGGCACCTTTTGAAGCTTTATATGGTGCACCATGCCGAACACCAACTTGCTGGACAGAGATGGGAGAGAAACCATTGGCGGGACCGGAAATTGTAGCTGAGACCGAAGAGAAAATACAAAGCATCCGTGAGCACATGCGGGTAGCCCAAAACCGCCAAAAGCAATATGCAGATAAAAGAAGAAAGTTTTTAGAGTTCAATGTTGGAGACATGGTAATGTTGAAAGTGTCCCCATGGAAGGGAGTAATTCGATTTGGCAAGAGAGGTAAGTTGAGCCCACGCTTTATCGGACCCTTTCGAGTTTTAGAAAGAATTGGAGCGGTTGCATATAAACTTGAGCTTCCAGAGGAGTTACGGTGTATCCACAATGTTTTCCATGTGTCACACCTTAGAAAAACATTGCATGACCAATCCACTCGAGTACCCTTGACTGAAGTTCAACTAGATGAGAAATTAAGATATCAAGAGATGCCGGAGCAAATTCTAGAAAAGAAAGTTAGAAAATTGCGAAATAAAGAAGTGGGATTAGTGAAAGTGCAATGGCGACATCATAGAGGATCAGATGTCACTTGGGAAGCTGAAGAGGAGATGCGGTCAAAATATCCCTTTTTATTTTAGGAGATTCTGAGGACGGAATCTTTTGAAGGGGGTAAGTACTTGTAATATCATGTTATTGAATTATTGAGATTTTGAGTTAATCTTAGTGAAATTAAGATTTGTTAGACTATTGTATGAGTTTGGTAGTTAAAAACCCCATTTGGTAGAAGTTTGAGGTTAAAAAAATGTTAAAAAGGAGTTACACGGGTCGTGTAGGAGTTCCTTGTAAATGTTTTGAGCATACCGTGAATTACACGGGTCGTGTCATTTTTGACACGGTCGTGTAAACCTGGAGACTAAAACTCAATTGCATACCGTGATTTACACGGGTCGTGTAACATTTAACACGGTCGTGTAAAGTGTGCAGCACGGGTCGTGTAATAACTACACGGGTCGTGTAGTTCTGCAGACCAAATCTAAGTTTCATGCCGTAAATTACACGGGCCGTGTAATTTTTAACACGGGTCGTGTAATCGGCACAGATCTGTTTTA
The DNA here is from genome assembly GCA_023525715.1 of Cichorium intybus. NCBI lineage: Eukaryota > Viridiplantae > Streptophyta > Magnoliopsida > Asterales > Asteraceae > Cichorium > Cichorium intybus. The sequence goes on from CM042010.1 coordinate 133,546,127, forward strand.
AAACACGATTTCTTTTCATTTTGGGTTATTTCTACTTCGACCAAAACACTCCCAAAACCCTAGAAAAGCGATTCTAACCCTTCTAAGTCGAGATTAAGGCCTATTGATCACGAATTGAAGCTAGAGATTAGTTCCTTGAGCTTGAAAGGTAATTCTTCTTGATTTTTACTTCGTTTTGACGGTTAGATTTCTTGTTTTGAGATAGTTCCAGGTGGTTTTGATGAATCACCTGCTACTAGTATGGATTAGAGTGAGTTTACTTGGATTAGTGTGTGTGATGGAGTTCTAATTCGAAACCCAAGTTAGTAAAACACTTGTATTGCGTTTTTAGGGTTATGTGAGCTAAATTTGTGAAATTGGAAGTTACAAATAGGATAGTATTGCTATCTTTTGATTGTAACCCTCTATTATGATTCCAATTCCTTGATTGATATGAATATTGAGCATGATTGAGATTTTTCTTGAAATTGAATATTGAGTTTGAGTCATTGTGTTACAGCTAAAGCTAGACAGGAACACACACGAGGTTCGGGAGTTCCACATATCGACTCAACTTCAGGTGAGTAGTTATTAATAGATGAATTACGTGATTAGTATTGATGTTATTGCAGAAGAAGTGTGATATGAGTTGTTTTGAAATTGGTTGAGAATACCAATTATGAGTGTTTGGAGTAATAAACCTCATTATAAGTATAAATTAAGGATCAAGATGGTTTATTGAGTAAATTTTAAAAGAAATGTTGGACACTTGCTGTCCAGTTAGACTTTAATTACTCACAGAGCTTTCAAAGCTCATAATTTGTTTGTTAATGTTAATTGTGTTAGGTTCTGGATGTACAGATCGTGGGAAACGCATCACGGAGGGTTAGCTGGATGGGATATGGACTTTGGACTTGGACTTACTTATTTTCTTGTGTTGGACTTTGTCTTTTGTAAAAACCCGGTTTTGAGTAAACTAGTATGAAACTTGTTTGTACATAAGTAAATACTTAAACTATGCTTTTGATATAACTTTGTAAACTTGTTGCTCTTTTTGGGGTTACACCACTAATAGTATATTGCTTGATTAATGTAATTGGTGTATCCTTTAATTGAGAAACCGGGTGTTACATCACATGTCTGTTTTTGTCAGAAAGATGATATACAGGATAAGTTACTTCTGGCCGTTTTTCTTCATTTTAAGTCTACAAACTATACCAAAAAGTCTCTTCATCATTCCTAAGTTAAATAACACTTATTCAACTCATATATACTTCGAGTGTATTGTAAAAATCATATTTCTACTTATTAGAAAATGAAGTTTGACTTTCTTCTAAGAGTTCTAGTGATCTTTGTTGGTTAAGGCATAAGAGGTTATCCTACATTAATTTCGAGGCCATTAATGAATTGTCCAAAATGGCGTGGTAAACTAAGTTCTTAAGACAAAGGGCTTCTAGCCCAGCGGCATCAGGTGTGCTCTCCCTACTTGATGTCGAGGGTTCAAGTCTCGTTGGAGACATAGGTGATATTAAAGTGTAGTTTAGAAGTAGGAGTATGCGTACGTTAGATTATCGTTCTAAAAAAAGAAAGAAAACTAAGTTCCTAAACTTATTTATGCCAAAGAAAAGTTGTGTGTCTCAAATAAAAAACAACCATCACATCTTCTTTAAAAATAATTTTAGTAGTAATAATAATAATAGACGATGATAATAATAATTTTAAAATTTTAACAAAATACATTTTATGTGGATCATAATATGCCACATGGCATACCACGTAGGTTGAAGAGGGGAAATTCGTTATAGCATATTACAATGGTTAAATGAATCCAAAGATATGAGTTTTTGGTCTAATTCAACTCCTTTTGAACTTTTATGACCACAAAGGTGATTTCATAAATTTCGATTACATATTTTGTCATGAGCACTTTTTTTTTTAACAACAACATTGCTAAAACAAAAATCATGCTTAACAAGAGGCTAGAGCTTGACGAAGAAATACAACCATACCAGACAAACCAAATTACTTTAGATTATTGAATTACAAATTTCATTCACCGGGTCAATTTTCCACCTATCCCAAATCAAATCTACCCCTAGACTTCCTTGCATTGATCCACAGGTGCGCCAGAATCTGGATTTCTGTTGCCAGCTCCACTTATGTTTTAGTTTGCCCCGTAATAGAGCTTTTACTTTTATATAGTTTATGAAACAAAAAAGAGAGAAAATAAAATCATTTTTTAGAACTAATTGTTTGTAAGTCAACTTATTCGAAAAAAGCCACTATAGGGTTAAATAAGTTTGTTTGTAAGTAGCGTTTTTCCAATAATTCTTTTGAAAAACCCTATGGGGATGCTTCCAAGGTGGCGTTTGGTTCGAAGAAAGTTTTTAAAGGAATTGAAATTTGTCAATGAATTAGAATCTATCATGAATTGGAATATAATTCTAAATTCTGTTTGGTTGTCAAGAAATGTAATTGGAATCTAATTCCATATTTTTGTATGGTTGATAGGAAGTGAAATTGGAATCCATGCAAATGACAAATTTGCCCTTCTTATTTTTGCATAATTTTACTTTGTTTTATAACTTAATGCTAGTGGTAGGTGGGGGTGGAGGTGGTGATGATGGTGGTGGGTGGCGGTGGGCAATGGTGGTGGTGGGTGACGGTGGTGGTGGTGGGTGACAGTGGGTGGCGGTGGTGATGATGGGTAGTAGTGGCGTTGGTGGGTGGTAACGGTGGTGATGGATGGCCGGTGGTGGTAGGTGACAGTGGTGGGTGGTGGTGGTGGGTTATAGTGGGTGTCGGCTTTGGTGGTGTGATGGTGATGGTGGTGGTGTGTGACAAAGCATGGTGGTGGGGGTGGGGGTCGTGGGTAGTGGTGGTGGCGGTGGCGGTCGTGGCGATAGGTGGCGATGGTGGGTGGTGGTGAAGGGTTTCAATTTGAAACGTATCAGAATGATATAATGATAATCTTGCGCATTTCCTTTTCTAAGGAAATGAATTTCATCCAAATTCATTCTCCTCTATTTCAATGGAGGGAATTCGAAGAAATTGGATTCTAATTCTCTGAAATTCTAAAATTCTAACGAACCAAACAACCCCTAACTTTCTCTTTACCTACTACAAAAACAAATAAAATATGCAAATGGAAGTTCTGTTATATTTTCCGTTTCATTTTTTTTAAATTCTTTCCTTAATCAATTCCGTAAATTAAAAAAAAAACATCTAACAACTTGTCAAATCTAATTGGACCATCAAGATTAAAAGTTTTAATGGAACAAATAATTACTTTGCGATCTTTGACAAGAAAGAACAAAAGCAAAACAGCATTTAATTTTGGATTTTGGATTCTTGTAAAACCAAACGAACATGCTACTATGGTCTATGGTTATTTCGTTTCTAGTTGAGAAGTGTTCTCAAGGCCCCCTTTCATGTTCAGACACAAGATTTCATTTTCACAGCAGATATGGTCGTGTTTGATACGTGCTTGATACCAATAGATCTACATCGATTTCAGGGGCGTCCCCTACCGTTACAATAATATAATGGACAATACCCAATTGAGAATTTAGAGTTCAATAATGTCATAAGAAACATATAACATGGTAAATAAACTTTTCAGAAACTGCGTCGTTATGCCTTTGTTAAATTGAACTTCTTAATTTTACGTTGGATAAATGACTAAACACATTTTCTATTTTAATATTTCTCTTTGCTTCTTCAAATAAGTCCGTGAAATATATAGGTTCAATATTTCAATATAACTATATAAAATGTAGTAAATGTTTTTGCATTATGTAAAAGAATAAAAAGACAAAAGGTTAGATTCGCCTTATGAATTTGCACCACTTCGTTTTGGAATGTTTTGGTAACATATAATGCATGTATACTTAAAAACTAAGGAAAATAACACAACAAAAGTCTTACGTGAAATCTATAGGTTCAACAATTCAATATATCTTATATAAAATGTAGCAAATGTTTATAACACTATATAAAAGAATAAAAATATGAAATGTTCGATTCGCCTTATGAATTTGCTCCAATTCGTTTTAGAATGTTTAGTAACATATAATGTTTTCGTAGTAAAATGAGGGAAAATAACAAAACATAAATCTTCAAGTTTATGGCCTTAATTATAAGTTGAATTTTTGATGACATGAGACCGAAGTGGCATGTCATGATTTTTTTTATTAAAAAATCAAAACAAAGGGAAACAAATTGATAGCTAGGATTAAAACTCCCCATCACCACATTGTATATAGAACCTTACCATTAAGTTGAAGCTTTGATGCATAATTCTTGAACTTTTATATATAATTTGTAAAATGTTGGAAGTAATAATAATAATAATAATAATAATAATAATAATAATAATAATAATATTATTATTATTATTATTATTATTATTATTATTATTATTATTATTATTATTATTATTATTATTATTATTATAAATACATTTTCAATACATTTTAAAGGTATATAATACATTTGTGTACCATTATATTAAGATGTTTTCTATACCTTTATAAATACACACACACACACACACACACACACACACATATATATATATATATATATATATATATATATATATATATATATATATATATATATATATATATATATATATATATATATATATATATATATATATACACACACACACACGTTTTATAGATGTATGTTTTTAAAATATAAGTGCATTTAAAAGTATAAATACATTTTTAAATGTATAAATTACATTCGTTCTTAACAAATGTATTCTATACTTATGTCTTGGTTTATTTTGATGATATCATTATTATTGCAAGTTCGTCAATTGATGTTTCTATCTTGATCCAACAGTTTCTTGCCCAATTTTCATCCAAAGATCTTAGTCGTTTAAGCTATTACTTAGGAATTGAGGCCACACAAAATGAGACTCTACATCTAACTAAATAACTATATCGTCAAGATTTCTTACAACATATAACTATAGACCAGATTTGTTACGACAATAATCTCTCTTTAGTGAGAGTCTCATGATTGATGTTTTCTTGTATTGAAGTACCATGGGGGATTTATACTATCTTTTCATCACTTGTCCTGATATCGCGCATGTTGTTAGCAATGTCTCATGATTCTTTATGCATCGATCGATAGACATTGGGTAGCGGTTAAAATGATTATTCATTATCTATATAGTATACCTCGCATGGTCTTGTTATCCAGCGTGTCTCGTCTCTTACCATTATGTCAATGATGATGTTGATTGGGTTGGTTGTCCTGATAATCTTTGTTTGTTTGGTGGATATTGTGTCTTTTTTGGACCGATCCTGTTAAGTGTATTTCTAAGCATGTTTTCATGCCTTTTTATTCGTGTTTTATCTTGCATTTTATTCTCATTATTGCATATTTTCATGTTTTTCGGGATTTCGAGAATAGCAATCTACTTTCACACTTTGTGGTTGTTTTCAGGTGCTTTTGAGGGTTGAATCTTGCATTGGATGACAATGGGAAGCTACACAAGAAATTTCAGAAGAAACGGAGCTCAAACGAAGAAGTTTCAAAAAAATGAAGTCGTCCCGAAGACAGAATGTTACACGACCGTGTAACTTTTGCCCTATAAGTTACACGGCCGTGTAACTTAATATGCCACATAAGATGCCATGTCAGCTGAAGTGGAGCCCAGGAAGAAATGCAGGATTACACGACCGTGTAATTTTGGCCCAAGAAATTACACGGCCGTGTAACTTTTCCTGGTGACCAGATCTGCTTTTTGGCCCACTTTGAGTTGTTTATTCCTTCTTGTGCTGTCATTCCCATGCTACACGACCAGATCCAGATCCAACCTGATTTTGAAGCCATGTGATGAAGGAAGTGGGTCTTGGAATGATGATGTTTGCCATTGTCCATTTTACCATTTTGCCTTGGTGTGTTAGTATAAATAGATGTGTCTAGTTAGCCTTAGAACCATCCCATCTTTCCATTATTTTCTGAATACTCTCTAGATACATTGTGTTTGTGTTTGTGTGCAACTTCAAGTGTGGATTATCTTCATTTTGTAAGTTCTTTTCTCTTTTACTAGTCATGAGTGGCTAGTAACCTTATTTTCTGGTTTTGTATTAAGGATTATGATTGTGATTTAATATAAAGTTTGATGTTTGATTTTATATCTTTCTAGTGATATGATTTTGAGATTTAACAAGTGTTTGGTTTTTATTTATTTCATATTGGCCATTTGATCTTAAATATCAATCAATCTAATCATACAAATTATAAAATCCGTAATTGTTTTATAAAATGTTATTAGTGATAATCATCTTTAATTAGGTGAAAATCATATCTCATGTTTTAACGCTTCAACGCTTGTTTAGGAGTATTGAACATTGTTGGGAACATTCACATAAAACATAATGCAACCTTTCATTCAAATTCTATGATCTTATCTAGATTTGATTAGTAAGATTAGTCTTAGTTAATGAGCTTCTCTTGACTAAGGTACATCAGGTGAATGGTGTATGTGCGAGCTTTCGGCATACACAAAGTACCAACTTAGAAAGATTAAAGTTATAAACATCATTCTTATTGTTATTTCCAACCATATGACTACAAATGCAAAACCAGAATTTGTCCCCAAATTATAAAAACAATCATTCTATATATTTTGTCACAAGTTAATTTGTTCTCAACATTTACATAATTATTGTCCAACTATTCATCAAAACTCCCCCTTTGGTTACTTTCTTTACAAGTTTGACTTCCGTGAATTCAAGGTGTAATCCATTAGACCATCGCTCCCTGTGGATCGACCCTGCTTGCCATTTATACTACACAGTTAGTATTTATAACAAGTAGTGCAATCACGAAATATTGGTAATTAATAAATCATTTCAAACCATATTTCAACTCTTTTATTTTGTTGATTACGACACTCAACAAATTGGCGCCGTTGCCGGGGAGCACGGTATTACTAATATTTTATGCCAAGATCTTCACGAACAGGTACGCCTCTTGAACTTGATTCGGAGATTGAGAAAACCGCGAAAAGGCTAAGGAAGCAAGCTAAACTTCGCAAGAAGCAGCAAGCTTCCCAAACCGCTTCTTCATCAAACCCTCCTATCATAGACATTTGGCAAGACCTTTCTTCATCCGAAACAGAAACAGAATCCGAATCAGATAACAACATCCCGCATACACCTCTCTCTCAAATAAACCATACTCCTATGGCCGAAAATCCACCTCTTGAGCGAACACTTCGCCAATGGGCAACCCAAGATGTTACCCAACAACCTCTCTGCATAACTTACCCGCACATGACGAATTTCGAATTGAAATCCGGGCTCATTCATTTACTACCTCAATTTTGGGGAGTAGAAAATGAAGACCCGCATAAATTTTTGAAAGAATTTCACGTCGTCTGTGTAGGAATGAAACCACATGATGTCTCGGAAGACCAAATCAAGTTAAGGGCACTCCCCTTTTCATTGCTAGACTCAGCCAAAGAATGGTTATATGACCTACCACCGGGGTCGGTCACAACATGGAATGGTCTTGCACGGTTATTCCTTGACAAATATTTTCCGGAGACGAAAGCTTCAAGTCTGAGAAGGGAAATAATTGGAATCAAGCAAGGGAAGAGAGAAGCTTTACATACGTATTGGGAACGATTCAAAAAGTTGTGTGCCCGATGCCCGCAACACGGTATTTCCGATTACCAATTGTTCCGATATTTTTGTGAAGGCCTAACACCAATGGAGAGACGTTTAATAAACGCTTCAAGTGGAGGCTCTTTAATCGATCAAACACCAACCCAAATAAGAGCATTGATCGAGAAAATGGCGGAAGAGTCCAAACATACTCAAGGAGAGGACGAATGGTATGTAGATCCACCACGAGGAGTAAAAGAGGTAAACACTCCTTATCTTGAAAATCAAATTTCTGAACTAACCAAAGCTGTGATGCAACTAACAAAAGAAAAAGGAGTTGAACCAACGGTTAGAGCATGTGGAATTTGCTTGCAACACGGACACCCAACCGACATGTGTCCCGAGTTACAAGATGATCAAGAGCAAGCAAAAGCAATGGGGGGATTTACCGGGCAAAATCAGAGACAGTTTGATCAACCTTGGAGCAACCAAAATTGGAGCTACCAGTCCAATCAAAACCGTAACCAATACCAGGAGAGACCAAAACAATACTATCAAAACCCTCCACCACAAAATACAGCAAGCACGAGCATGTCCTTGGAAGACATTGTGAAAAGTCTAGCCACAAGCACGCATTCATTTCAGCAAGAAACAAGGGCTAGCATCAAGAACCTGGAGCAACAAATGGCTCAACTAGCCACTTCTGTCAACAAGATGGAATCTCAAGGTAAGTTACCCTCTCAATCTCAAGAAAATCCCAAACATAATGTAAATGCTGTTACTTTAAGAAGTGGGAAAAGCTATGAAGGACCAAGCTTGTCAAAAGAAAGACAAAGAGAGATAGAAATCGAAGACGATACCGATTCAAGAAGCGAAGCTCCAAAGGAACCATCCAAAGTTGAGGTAAAAATCACTCCTCCTCCTTTTCCATCTAGACTTAAAAACACAAAGAAAGAAAAGGAAAATCAAGAAATTATGGACATGTTTCGGAAAGTTGAAGTAAATATTCCTTTACTAGATGCAATCAAACAAATTCCTAGATATGCCAAATTTCTTAAAGAACTTTGTACCTCCAAAAAGAAACTAAAAGAAAGCGGAACTGTTACAGTCGGTGAAAACATCTCGGCCGTTTTGCAAAAACGATTACCAAAAAAATGTAAAGATCCGGGTGTTTTCACTGTTCCATGTAAAATGGGAAATCTCTACATTCCAAAAGCCATGCTAGATCTTGGCGCTTCAATTAATGTCCTACCTTACTCTATTTTTAAATCACTAAAAGTAGGACCATTAATAAGCACCGGGGTGATAATTCAACTAGCCGATCGCTCTATAGTACACCCAAAAGGTGTATTAGAGGACGTTTTGGTACAAGTTAATGAACTAGTATTTCCCGCCGACTTTTACGTTTTGGATATGGGTGGAGATGAAACATCAAATTCTTGTTCTATACTCTTGGGAAGACCTTTCATGAGCACCGCAAGAACAAAAATTGATGTTTTCAATGGAACACTTTCCATGGAATTTGATGGAGAAATCATAAATTTCAATATTTTTGATGCTATGCGTTATCCACAAACTGTTTCGTCTTTAAATTTTCTTGATGTAATCAACCCATTAATTGAAGAATGTTTTGAATTGTCTAACACTGATTTATTAGCTCTAGTCTTAAACAAAAATTTAGACAAGGAGAAGACAAAGGAGCTTATCGAGAAATTCGATCTAAGTCAAGAAATCTTGGAAATCGCATCATACCTAGACCACCAAAAGAAAGCAAGGTATGATCTGCCAAAAGTGCCATTGCAAATTTCTAACGAAAAACTTCTTCCTTCCATTTCACAGGCACCAAAGTTGGAATTAAAAGATCTCCCCAACCATTTGAAGTACATGTACTTGGGAGAAAAGGATACCTTGCCAATCATCATTTCCAACAAACTGTCAGAAGAAGAAGAAAAAGAATTGATGGGTCTACTAAAGAACTACAAAGAAGCCTTCGGCTGGACAATAGCCGACATCAAAGGACTAAGCCCATCAATGTGCATGCACAAGATTTTCATGGAAGACGAGTACAAACCATCAAGAGAAGCCCAGAGACGACTCAATCCACCTATGATGGAGGTGGTCAAAAAAGAGATCCTTAAGCTATTGGACGCAGGAATGATTTACCCAATATCAGACAGCAAGTGGGTAAGTCCAATCCTGGTTGTCCCAAAGAAGACCGGAATCACAGTGACGGAAAACAAGCAAGGTGAGTTGGTACCCACCCGTGTGCAAAACGGGTGGCGTGTTTGTATTGATTACCGAAAGTTAAACTCTTCTACTCGTAAAGATCATTTCCCACTACCCTTTATCGACCAAATGTTGGAAAGGTTAGCGGGAAAAACTCATTATTGTTGTCTAGACGGATATTCAGGTTTTCACCAAATACCCATTGCACCAGAAGATCAAGAGAAAACAACGTTCACATGCCCCTTTAGCACGTTTGCGTACCGGCGGATGCCTTTTGGGCTTTGCAATGCCCCCGCCACATTCCAAAGGTGCATGATGAGTATCTTCTCCGAGTATGTTGAAGAGATTATAGAAGTGTTTATGGATGATTTTACTGTGTATGGAAATTCGTTTAAAGAGTGCTTAAATAATTTGACAAAAATTTTGAAAAGATGCATTGAAACCAATTTGGTTTTAAATTACGAAAAATGTCATTTTATGGTTGACCAAGGACTCATACTAGGACACGTTGTTTCAGCAAAGGGTTTAGAGGTAGACAAAGCAAAAATTGATGTTATTAAAACTCTACCCTACCCAAAATGTGTCCGAGAGGTCCGTTCTTTTCTTGGTCATGCAGGTTTTTATAGGAGGTTCATCAAAGATTTTTCAAAGATCTCAAGACCAATGTGCGAACTTCTACAAAAAGACGTAGAGTTTGAATTTTCTGACGCATGCAAACAATCCTTTGAAACTTTGAAGAACCTGTTGGTAAGCACACCCATCATTCAACCGCCAGATTGGAGTCTACCATTCGAGATTATGTGCGATGCAAGTAATCACGCGGTAGGGGCGGTGTTGGGGCAAAAGAAGGATAAAGTACCCCACGTCATTTACTACGCTTCGAAAACATTGGACCCCGCTCAAAGCAATTATTCAACAACAGAGAAGGAGCTTCTTGCCATCATATTTGCTTTGGAAAAATTCCGACAATATTTGTTAGGAACTAAAGTCATTGTTTTTTCTGACCATGCAGCGTTAAAGTATTTGATGACAAAGAAAGACGCGAAGCCTAGGCTCATTCGTTGGGTCCTACTACTTCAAGAGTTCGATCTGGAAATCCGGGATAAAAGCGGAAAGCAAAACTTAGTTGCAGACCATCTAAGTAGGATCATCAACAATGAAGATCCAACCCCACTAAATGATTCATTTCCAGATGAACAGCTGCTTACCAACCAGTCAATCACACCATGGTATGCTGACATGGTAAACTATTTGGTCACCAAAAATTTCCCTTCAGACTACACTCGAGCTCAGAAGGACAAACTGAATAAAGATTCAAAACATTATGTGTGGGATGAGCCTTACTTGTGGAAATTTTGTCCCGACCAAATCATAAGGAGATGCGTAGATCTCCGTGAGGTACACTCTATTCTAAACTTCTGTCATGCTGAAGCCTGTGGAGGGCATTTTGGTCCTAAAAGAACGGCCCATAAGGTCCTTGAATCCGGATTTTATTGGCCCACTATTTTTGCCGATGCTTACAAGTTTTGCAAATCTTGCGAGCAATGTCAAAAAGTTGGAAACCTTAGACCAAAGGACCAAATGCCACTAACCTCCATACTCTTCTGCGAAATATTTGATGTATGGGGTATCGATTTCATGGGCCCGTTTCCGTCATCCTTTGGAAATATGTACATAATTCTAGCTGTGGATTATGTCTCTAAATGGGTAGAGGCAAAAGCCACACGGACTAACGATTCCAAAGTAGTTGCAGATTTTATAAAAGCCAATATTTTTAGTCGATTTGGAATGCCGAGAGCTTTTATAAGTGATAGAGGATCACATTTCTGCAACCGAACGATAGAGGCTCTCTTCAAGAAATACGGAGTCCTACATCGAGTTTCCACCGCTTACCATCCACAAACAAATGGACAAGCCGAGATCTCCAATCGAGAAATCAAGTCCATTTTAGAAAAGACGGTAAGTACGAGTCGAAAATATTGGAGTATACGTTTAGACGATGCTCTTTGGGCATACCGCACCGCATACAAAACACCAATAGGTATGTCTCCTTATCGTCTTGTATTTGGAAAAGCATGCCATTTGCCGGTTGAAATTGAACACAAAGCGTATTGGGCCATCAAACGCTTAAATCAAAACTTTGTAGAAAATGGAATTCATAGGAAACTTCAAATCCAAGAATTAGAAGAAATAAGAAACGAATCCTATGAAAATTCTAAAATTTACAAAGAAAAGACCAAAGCCTTTCATGACAAAGTCAATACACGAAAGAGCTTTGAGATTGGCCAAAAAGTGTTACTTTTTCAATCCCGTCTAAAACTTTTTCCAGGAAAACTTCAGTCCCGATGGGTGGGACCTTTCATTGTAACTAATATTTCTACTTATGGTGTAGTAGAAATAAGAAGCGATACAACTGGAAAGATTTTTAAAGTAAATGGCCACCGGCTAAAACCTTTCTACGAAAATTTCGTCGAGCAAAACGTTGAAGACGAAAAGTTAGACGAGCCGGCCCGCTCCCAATAGTCAAATTTTGGGAGCCATGCGTCGAGCCAACGACGTTAAACAAGTGCGCTAACCGGGAGGCAACCCGGGGGTATTTTTGTCATTTTTTAAAAGTGTGATTTTTTGTGTTTTTATAATTTTTCTGTTTATAACTTTCAATTACCTACGTGAGAAAACGATCGGAAATGAAAACGGACTACCGAGGCTCAAAATGCGAAAAGCGAAAAACGAAAAAATGAACAGTGTGTTACACGGCCCGTGTAACTTTTTACCCTATAAGTTACACGACCGTGTAACTTTGCAATATGGTAAAATTCGTTTTGGTCATAAGCCAAGTTTACACGACCGTGTAAATATTCAAGCCAAAGTTACACGGCCGTGTAACTTTGGCCAGGGGTATTTCTGTCTTTTTCGCATATTATATAAAGCAAACACTTCATTTTTATCATTACACGGTCGCGATTTGCTCCCAAACCCTCTGCCGAGTCCGAACCATCACAAGAACATTTCGATTTTCATTTTTTTCTTCCAATTTCTTCAAGTTTTGTTAAACTACAAAGGTTAGTTCCACTATTTCTTATCTTCTCCTTCATTTTGACCACAAGAAGCATCCAAATCCATGGTTAATTTCGGATTTCTTGAAACCCTAGAAAATTAGGGTTTCGAATTTTTGTTGCTAAATTGTTGAAATTGCTTAGGTTTAAGCTTGGGGAAGACAAGGATAGAAGGAATCAAGGTCAATATCACCATTGTCAAGCTTCAATTCGGTGAATTCTTTCCAAAACTCAAAATCTTCATAATTTTTGGTTTTTGGCTAGATAATTGGTTCTTGGCTTTGAATTGTGAAACCTTTGTGTTTAAATTTGTGTGTTCTATTGTTTGAGTGTTGTTTTTGTTCATTTCCTTTGTTAAAAAAAAATGGCATCATCATCCCGTACCTACTCTAGGGGTAATAAAAGGCAAATCGTATACTCGGCCTCTAGTGGCTCTTCTGATGAAGAGCCCGAACAGCAGGACTTTGATATGGGTGATGCGGGTATCGCATTCATGACCGATGCCCAAGAAGCCCGCTTTTATAACTTCTTGGAACGAATTGGGCAAGCCCAAAAATTCGTAGACATCCCAACTTTGCGAGACTTACACATAGAGGCAGGAGTACGCAAACTCCTGTCAAATGTTGGTTGGGAAGGGTTGATGAATATAAGCGAAAAAAGCTATTCCAACCCCACTATCGAATTTTTGTCTTCCGTTGAATTTAACGTTCATACTACAGTGTTGTCTTTTAGAATGTTCAACAGGTCTTACCAAATCACACAAAACCAATTGTGTGAACTTATTGGCGCGCCGGTCGCCAACACTTATGACCAAAGAGGCAAACTGAATAAACTGTTCCACCGGGAAGTTGGCAATTTCTGGACCAAGATTTCCACAGAAAACTTCTACCGTCCCAGTAATGCCAAAGCCTCCAGCATCATCCATCCCGTCCTCAAAGTCACCCACCGCATCATTGCTTCTATCTTCTTCCCACAAGAAGAAATAAGCAAGGCTGGCCTAAATGAGCTTGAGCTTCTCTACTGCATGATCAATCCAGGGCCTAAAACCCCAAATTTTGGATCCTGGATCATGTACAAACTACTTAAACTAAGTAGAAGTTCATCTGGCCAGCTACATTGCGGTGGCATTATCACTTTAATAGCCAAACATCCAGCCCTGTGCATCAGATTTCCTGATAACCTTGAGATAGTCAGAGGTGAGCGATACCTCACCTCTGATGTTCTTGAGGGTATGAGGTTATTTCGACGCCCCGAATCAGACGAAATATGGCAAGCCGACGGACGCGATTATCTGCGGGTGAACAACAGAAATGCCCGAATCCTACGATTAGCCAACCCTGTCTCCAGCACAAATTGGAAGCCTCCTTCCAACATGGGCCTACAACTACCCGCTCCCAACCTACCCCCTCGAGAGCCCAGCCCACCACCGAGACAGCCCCAGGAGCCTGGCCCTTCAAGTTCTGCTAGCTCATTTCTTCCAGAGCACAGTCTATACATGGAGCAATTTTCTAGCATCAACGCCCAGCTTGCGGATCTTCGCCTTGATTATCAAGGCATCTATGATAATCTTGGTGAGATTGATACACACCAAATGGAGCTGCGCCAAGACTTTGAGCAGTTTAGAGAGAACCAATATAAACATAACCAAGACGTTATGTCTATACTCTCTGACATACAAAGATCCGTTGCTTTCAACCCATGGCAACAGCAGCAACCACTACAGCCACCGCAACAACAACAGCAGCCAGGCAGCCAACCACCCCCGCCCCCTCAATTCCCACCTTACCCATATTTCCCACCATACCCATACCCTCCATTTCCACCACGGGGACCCTTCCCCGACCCTCAGTAGGTTGTTTCTTTCTTTCTCCTTCCCTAATGCATTGTGGACACTGCTTTTATTTTAAGCTTGGGGATGGGGGAATAAATCCCTTTATTCAAAAAAAAAAAAAAAAATTTAAAAACAACAAAAATTCAAAGAAATATTTTATTTCTTGCATTTATTTTAAACTTTTGCATGCATTTTTGTTATCTCTTACTTCTCACCTATGTGACACCTTTAAATTGCAACTATAATACATCTCATAGTTAAACTTCTTGTATTTTTTGTCCCCTATCTACATGCAACATCACCATCTTTTGAAACTTTATATCTTCATTAGGAACTTCTTTTTATTAATTTTCTAGCATAGATACTATTGGGAGAATTATAAAACACACATGAAATTGAATCAAAATTATTCTAGCAAAGGATGCTTTATTCACCCGTGAGTTCATCAATGTGTGTAATCGACTAGAAGAAATATTATGGAAGTTGCACTAGTCCCCCCTCATGACCATACATTTGCATATTGTCTATTAAACATAAGGTTTATCTCAAAATCGTGATTTTTCAAAGTCATGGACAAAAATCTTATTTTCTATATATATTTTTTTTTAGTTTTGTGTGGTAGTAGGTGTCATATGACCTTGTTTATATTATTTTGGTCATTAGTGTTTTTGAGTTTTTCATTTATGTTTACAAAAATATCATAAAAATTATTTTGTCTAATCATTTTAGCAAAATTTTGTGAAAATGTTTTTATGGTGAAAATCCAGAAATCATTTCACTTGGTTCTAAAAGATTGGTCTAAAAAAATAATAAAAAATAAAATAAAAATAAAATAAAAAAAAATATATATATATATATATAAAAGAAAAGACCGAACCAAGTGATCACTCAAGTCATTTAAAATGAAAATTTTCTACAAAAATACAATAAAAACGATTACTTGTTTTGAAAGCCTCCTCCTTTTTGCTTTCAACAACTAAATCCAATTTTGGTTTAGTTAAAAACTTCATTGACCATGTTTTAAAAATTCTTCATACATCTTGGGTCAAGTTGAAGTTCAAAAGATTTGGTTGTCTCGGTCGTCTAGGCATCTATCATTTGTAAATAGGAATCGAGTTGTAAATTTTTGTCCCTCTGTTTTGAAAAATCATGTGTTTAGTAAATAAATATGCAAATGAGGTCGGTTGGAGGACTTGAGCAAAGTCAACTTAGTATAAGCTTCCTAGATTCGATATCCGAGCGCCCCTCCTATAAAAAATGAGTGTTTATAGCCAAATCTTGAAAATGGAGCTTGCAAGGTCACACATCTTGTGACATGAGTGAATAAACACGAGAGGAGTGAACAATTGTGAGCACGTCCTTTGCTTGCGAGACGCTTTGAATAATGAGTGAAGGTTTCATGTGTGAGTTTATATTTTGTCCCAACGTGCGTATGCTAAGTAATTGATAAAAATTTGTTCCTTTTTAATGATCTTTTGTTTTGAATAGATGGTCTAACTTATATGTGTGTAGGGTCCAAAATTTACATGATTTTTAGATATGATTGATGTTGTCTTGGTTGCTACCTAAGGTGTCTGTTCTTTTTATATTTTGTAGTTTGTTATCCGCATTGTTTAGATCCTTGTTTTCCTTGAGGACAAGAAAAGTCTAAGCTTGGGGATATTTGTTAAGTGTATTTCTAAGCATGTTTTCATGCCTTTTTATTCGTGTTTTATCTTGCATTTTATTCTCATTATTGCATATTTTCATGTTTTTCGGGATTTCGAGAATAGCAATCTACTTTCACACTTTGTGGTTGTTTTCAGGTGCTTTTGAGGGTTTAATCTTGCATTGGATGACAATGGGAAGCTACACAAGAAATTTCAGAAGAAACGGAGCTCAAACGAAGAAGTTTCAAAAAAATGAAGTCGTCCCGAAGACAGAATGTTACACGACCGTGTAACTTTTTCCCTATAAGTTACACGGCCGTGTAACTTAATATGCCACATAAGATGCCATGTCAGCTGAAGTGGAGCCCAGGAAGAAATGCAGGATTACACGACCGTGTAATTTTGGCCCAAGAAATTACACGGCCGTGTAACTTTTCCTAGTGACCAGATCTGCTTTTTGGCCCACTTTGAGTTGTTTATTCCTTCTTGTGCTGTCATTCCCATGCTACACGACCAGATCCAGATCCAACCTGATTTTGAAGCCATGTGATGAAGGAAGTGGGTCTTGGAATGATGATGTTTGCCATTGTCCATTTTACCATTTTGCCCTTGGTGTGTTAGTATAAATAGATGTGTCTAGTTAGCCTTAGAACCATCCCATATTTCCATTATTTTCTGAATACTCTCTAGATACATTGTGTTTGTGTTTGTGTGCAACTTCAAGTGTGGATTATCTTCATTTTGTAAGTTCTTTTCTCTTTTACTAGTCATGAGTGGCTAGTAACCTTATTTTCTGGTTTTGTATTAAGGATTATGATTGTGATTTAATATAAAGTTTGATGTTTGATTTTATATCTTTCTAGTGATATGATTTTGAGATTTAACAAGTGTTTGGTTTTTATTTATTTCATATTGGCCATTTGATCTTAAATATCAATCAATCTAATCATACAAATTATAAAATCCGTAATTGTTTTATAAAATGTTATTAGTGATAATCATCTTTAATTAGGTGAAAATCATATCTCATGTTTTAACGCTTCAACGCTTGTTTAGGAGTATTGAACATTGTTGGGAACATTCACATAAAACATAATGCAACCTTTCATTCAAATTCTATGATCTTATCTAGATTTGATTAGTAAGATTAGTCTTAGTTAATGAGCTTCTCTTGACTAAGGTACATCAGGTGAATGGTGTATGTGCGAGCTTTCGGCATACACAAAGTACCAACTTAGAAAGATTAAAGTTATAAACATCATTCTTATTGTTATTTCCAACCATATGACTACAAATGCAAAACCAGAATTTGTCCCCAAATTATAAAAACAATCATTCTATATAATTTGTCACAAGTTAATTTGTTCTCAACATTTACATAATTATTGTCCAACTATTCATCAAAACTCCCCCTTTGGTTACTTTCTTTACAAGTTTGACTTCCGTGAATTCAAGGTGTAATCCATTAGACCATCGCTCCCTGTGGATCGACCCTGCTTGCCATTTATACTACACAGTTAGTATTTATAACAAGTAGTGCAATCACGAAATATTGATAATTAATAAATCATTTCAAACCATATTTCAACTCTTTTATTTTGTTGATTACGACACTCAACAGAGCCTTATTAGTTGGAGTTGTAAGAAACATCATAAAGTTCAGGGGCTAGTACTAAGGCAGAGTATCGTGCCCTAGCCAACACTACTTCTGAACTCAAGTGGCATGCATGTTAGCTCCGTCCTCCATTACTTGTCCACTAACTTTATGGTGTGACAAATTGGTGTTGATATATTTTGCAGTCAATTCGATTTTCATCAACGTACTAAACATATTGAAATTGATGTCCATTTTATGTGATACATAATGCTCTCTCAAGCCTTACATGTTACTTATGTCCCTATGACCTCCCAACTAGCTGATATCTTTATGAAAGGGTTATATATTCCTCGTTTTTAAATGCTATATGTCAAGCCTCACGTTGCACTCACTGTTTTGCTTGGGGGGAATAGTAACGCAGCCAACTTCCATAAGATTACGAAAGTAATAGTTAACATAGAAGTTACGTTACGAAACTTTCCAGTGTTTGAATTACTTTTAGGATTCTTTTACATTTCATATAAATAATCATTTATTTTATTCATTTTGAATATATGACACGCCTAGGTCGTCGTGCGGTCAAAAATAAAGAAAAACCTAACACACACTAGCACAGTGGTAGTCAGGGTCGATCCGCAGGAGCTTCGTGGTTAGACTAAATGAAATATTATCAACTAGTAGTGTCACGCTACAGTCGGAGGATCTAGTTTCTACCTTCCTAATCACTAGCAAACTAAAGCAATGATCAAACACACTCAAGCCAAGCTAAGCTAAGCTCAAATAACCTAGTCACTTTCTGAAATCAGAAGTACATCTCTGAATCATAAGCAATCAAAGGCATCCAAACTAGCAAAACCAAGCAAAGCATAAACTAGCCACTAACTAAAGTTCTACTGAACAGTTACTAGCCAAAGTTCAATGCCTAAAAACTAACCTAATTAGCTACTGATTTCAGCAAGGGAAAGCAGTTCCAACAAGGTCAAAGCAATATCCAAACATAAATCAAACATTCAAAACCCAACACAAGCATAAAGACACCGAAATACCAATATTAAATGTAACCAAATGATTTTCATTCACCAAATCCAAATCCAAACATCCAAACAGTAACAAAATGAGACTAAAATAGAAGCCAAAGCTTAATATCAATGGTTGTCACTCCCAAAGATAGAAAACCAAGCTTAATCCAAACTAATTAATTACAAACAAAATCCAAAACATGAAAATACCACTTAAGAAGTTGCTGAAACGAATTCTTGGAGTCAAAAAGCTTCAAGGTCGATTTTACACCCGGTCTTTGCTAGGGTTTTCGGCTGGAAATGCCTCTATTTATAGTTGCAATTTTCCCGCAGCCGCGCCGCGCAGATGAAGAATCCGCGGCGCGCGTACTAATCTTTTCCCGTTTCTTCGGTATTTGAATGTGTTCCACCGCCTTAAGCCCGCGTCGCGCGTGGTTAATTCCCACGGCGCGCGTACGATTTTTCCAAACTTCTTCCTTTTGTACACTTTTAGTCCCTGTTTCCATTCTTTTTCTCCAAACAAGTCCTGGCACGAAAAGTGAAAATACCCACACATATTTGATATAATTTTATAAAGAACAGGGCTCAACAACGCCTAAAATACTTGATATCACTAGGCGTTGTCAATATACCGAAAGATGAGGATAATAAATATATTTTATTCCATTCCTTTCTACACGTCTTTATAACACAATGAGATAAACTAGTGATAACATTGTGAATATGATATGATATGTAATAAAATTTAACTTAAAACCTAAATAACCATAGAACCATATTTAGACATTGTTTGTTTTTTGTCTGTAAATCTTCTTGGTCTTTTTTTTCTGCGTCGTGTAAACGGTGTAGGCATTAGCCCTCACATGTTGTTTGTTTTTTAGAAGACCGCAGACCTAAAATGGTCTGCGTGTTCTCTTCTTGGACCAACCACTTCTTGTGTCTTCTAACATCTTCTAACCAAAAAATTGTTGGATTAGGTGTCTAAGCCATGACTTATAATTTGTATATATCTTGTTAATTGAAGAAAAATCCATTTGGGTTGCCCTCATAGTTGGAGGATTGATGTAGAGTTAAGTAGAGAGAAAGGTTGATTTATTAATTTGTTAATAAATCAATAGAAATAAAATAAATAGTTTATTAATATATTAAAGTGATAATATATTAAAGTGATAATATATTAATTAGAAACTATATTAGTTAATTAGAAATTAATCTAGAATTAATTAGATTTAATTTGGTGATTAATTTAATTAATTAAAAGTGCAGGGACTGGTTAGTATTTATTCAATAGTTGAATAACTAGCTGGCCAGTGGCAAGGGGCTAAGTTGGCGAAATTGTGGAGGCCACATCCATAATTTCGAAACCCTAATTAGGGTTTAGAAGGCTTAGTCCAAATGGTTAACATGCTTGTCCATTAAGGAGGCTCCTCTAGGGTTTTGACTGTAACCCTTGGAGGCTATAAAAGGAACCTCCTGGAACCCTAAAAACATGCGCCATTTATCTATCTCTCTGGAACTCTGGTGTTTTCTCCACTGCTTGGGTGTGACTCCATTTGAGGCGGGACAATTGTGCTGCTAGCTTCTGGATCAAGATTCAAAGGTTGGTTTTATTATTCCAATTCTTTAGAAAATTATTGTTGGCCTTAAGATAATTATTATATGTTCATTAGAAGAAA
Organism: Cichorium intybus; assembly: GCA_023525715.1. NCBI lineage: Eukaryota > Viridiplantae > Streptophyta > Magnoliopsida > Asterales > Asteraceae > Cichorium > Cichorium intybus. The sequence continues at coordinate 133,566,797 of CM042010.1, forward strand.
AACATAGATCCTTATCATTAGGTTGCATGTGAACTTAGGATTTCTACTTCATAGTTTGCTTAAAACCTTTTAGTGGTATCAGAGCCTACTTGTTTTTCTTGTGAATTGATATAACACTTTGTATGATGATAGGTTTAGCGAAAATAAAACCCCTCATAGAGGCCAAATCGAAATTGGTGGCTAGGGTTTTGAAAACCCAAGCCTCCACCCCTTATTTTGGCGATTAGCATGCTTATGGTAAGTAGGTTTCTTATTTTTGGTAATTGTGATCAATTAATAAATGGAAACCCTAATCCCATTGTTTGCCTTTTTCGAAAATTAAGGGATTAGATAGGATTAAATTAATTTGATTAATTTGTGATGCCTATCTAGATTTAATTAATTTAATTAATTCTTTTAATTAAAAGATAAATTAAATCACTTAAAGATTTAAATTTAAATTTTAAATTAAAGGTTTAATTTTCGAAAAAATTAAAGGATTAAATCTATAATATTTTAAAAGTTTAAAATACATCTTATACATAGTATAATTAAAAGTTAATATTATTTGTATAAGATAAAATTGGTTAGTCTTACCGTTAGTAGGCCTCATTCACAAAATTGTCCTTTAAAGAGGGTATAAGGCGACTGCCTATAAAATGGTAGTCTAATGGGTGTTCACTCTCACCCACCGCTCTCCTGGTCAGTCTAGTGTCGTTAGCCGAACGGGTTTGATAGAACCACTTAAGCCTCTTAAAAGTATAATGCTATTATTGAAAGTACTAGAACAATTCATTAAAATCTCAATCTAGTTACTTTAGGAAAAATGTGAATGAGTTGCTAATCCATGAAGTTGCACATTGCACTTTGTGAAACATTGGTGGAGCATGTGTGGTTAACTGGTACACCAATAGGGGTTCACAAAGAGTTGCAATGGGTTTCTCGTTTTTACCATTATTGATGGAGCGTGTGTGGTTAACCGGCACGTCAATTAAAGATGGTAATTGACCTCGAGAGTACCAAGCTAACTTGTATGGTTATTCACACCTGGTTTGTGATCCTCGGCATCCCAGTTACAAACAGTGGGGCACATCCGATATTAAACATGCCATTGAATAGTTCAATGTATCTCAACAGATCTAGGAATTTCATAAGATGAAATTGATAAGTGTATTATCTACCTTAATGACCATTATGTTGTGATTACGGCTTCCCTCTTCACACCATAGTTGGGGTATTTTGGGTCCTAGCTTTAATAACTAAAAAATTGGGTAATTATTTAAAAGGATTGATTAAACTAATAAATTATGTTTATTGTAGATGTCTAAATCAAATGTCTATTCTCCTCCCTCTCCTCCTTCACCCATTTCTGAGAGCCTCAGAATGCACCTGCCAAATATGGAAAGGCTGACTAGCCTGAACTGTAAGGAATGGCTTCGCAATTGGAGACTGGTTCTCGTTATTGCTGGGAAGCTACATCTCATTGAGTATCCAGTCCCGGTTCCACCGGAACAAGTCATCATAAAAAGTCTTTATGATGAGCATGACTTCTTGGTTGATGAATCCAAAGAAATTCGTGACCTCATGCTATTAACCATTGACCCCGAGTTCCGTAGGGATTTTGAATCCCTGGGGCCATATGAGTTAATACAATTGGTTGAGGAAAAGTTCCAAAAACCAGTTGAAAAGGAACGAGCTAGGATCTTCAAAAGACTTGCAGAGTGCAAGCTAAAAGAAGAAAGTAGCATCGATTCTCATGTGCTCCAGATTGAAGCATACATAGGCGAATTATACAAACTTGGTTATTCCATGAGTCGGGAGATGAGTGTAATATCCTACTCGCTTCGCTGACTTGTAAGTACGATCTGTTCATTCAGACGTATAGAAAGGAAGACCAAAAAAGGACTTTTATGGAAATGCGTCCACTGTTGACTTTATACGAGTCACTCTTGGATAGGCATAGCTCTAATGATTCAGCTACTTCTAGGTTGAGTCCAGTGAAGAGACGCAGCAAGAAACGATCCAGATCGTCTGGACATGTCTCAAACTGGGAATCCATAGGATCGGATACAGTCACGGAAAGATTGGAAGACGCTCCAAGGTCAAAATCTTTTGAAAGCTCGGGTATATCTAAAAACCTCAAAACTTATGATCCATAATTCCTTGATGCATAATGTGATAGTCACATTTTTTAGTTTGTATGCAGGGAATAAGTAGGGTACAAGACTTTGGCGCAGAGGAGCACAATTGGATGAGGATTTCCAGCTCATGCAGTTTTGAAGTTTAGTTAGATATTAAAATCTTATTATTAGCTTATTAGATGGGTGCCACATTGTCTATCATATAATACATTGTTCAAGGATTTTATTTTAATAAAATAGTTGATTTTCTTTTAACACATGGTTGCTTGAATTATCCTTGAAATGTTGTATGATTATGTTAAACGCATGATTAGTAATAACTTGAATGTTGATACATCCAAAGTGTTTGGATTCAGGAATTGTGTCCTTTATAATTGTTAAAATAAATGTTATAAGAATCAATTCAACCAAAGGTCCAGTTGGACAGGACTTTGGAATCATTTGACTTAGAGTCACATGATGAATTGAGTTCTTAATGTGGCAAGAAATGAATCACCCAAAGATCCAGTTGGACAGGACTTTGAAATCATTTGACTTAGAGTCAGATGATGATTAAGTTCTTTATACAACACATGTGGCAAGAAATGAATCACCCACAGATCCAGAGGATAGGATTTTGGAATCAGTTGACTTAGAGTCAAGTGATGATTGCAAGTCTTGAACAAAGTAACAAAGTCATAAGTTTACATAGAGATGTAAAAGACATTAAGATTAGGAGCAACGAACAAATCAGTTACTGTGTATTGCTCGAATCTTCGAAAAGAACACAATTAGTTATACTTCGCAATATTTGTCATTCTGTATGACGAATATGGCTTCGCTTATCGGAATAAGCGATTGAATTGAAACTTTGAACGGTTCAAGGACTTCAAAGGAAGTATAAAATCCACAGAACCTGAGTGTCATCATAAACTGAGAAATGATTCACAGTTTATTCTCTTCCAAGAACATTAATGGTTATAATGTGTCTTAGGGAAGATAATGAAGCTTTAATCGAAATAATTCGATTCTCGATGCATGAGATACATCGTCAATTAGTTTCCGATGAATCGAATACTAAACCAGTCAAACCATATAAACCACATTCCGACCACATCCTAAGACTAAGTAGGTCCTGCAGATACTGTCTGAAATGTAAATTTGGGATTGTCCCACTTGCACATAGAAAGTCCAGGGTCTTGTAGTGTTCGTCTGAACCTCATGACTAGCCTGAACCTGATCAGCAATGTCGTTTCATTGGCTATCCCGCTGTACATGTAAAAGAAGAGCTATTTTAGAAAGAACTCATACTCTAAGAAAACAGTGGGAGTTGGGACAGTCCTGAATAAGTTCAGGATTAGCCAAGTGAAAGAACCTTTGGTCACCACTAGGCTTGGAGCAGAAATCAGATTTCTGTTTTAAAACTGACATAATCTCCTCTTGACCAGTAGTATTGATCACCATCATAAGTAGTTATGATTGGGGTGACATACCGATTAGTGGTAAAACACTGTAGTTGGTACGAAATTAACAATCTGACTACTTGGAAGCATTGGTGAGCCCGGTTGCTGCCAAACAAGAGAACCTTAGGGCGAGACACAGTCTATGTGAAAATTTGATTGATTCCAAAAACCAGTGGGAGTAATTGAATCATCAAAAGAAAGAAACATGGACATAAACGTACCTTCAGAACATCTGGTTGAGTGAGATGATACTCAGAGTCAAGTAATTGATTCCGGGAGAAGCACTCTCAATAGAAGATGAAATCTGAAATGATACTGCATGGCACATTGTGAGTCGTTAGTGGAGCACGTGTGGATCATCGGCACACTAATAGGGACTCACAAAGAGTGTCCCAATAAAAAGGTACATGGGCCCGGGATTACCCCACGGGCATCTCGCAAGAAAAGATATTCAGATTCTCAAAATATGCCAAAGGATTGGATTTTGAGAAAGGGCTGAAAGATTTCCATTAAGATGTCAGAAAGGTTTGGATTCTCAAAATGTACCAAAAGTTTTAGATTTTATGAATAGTCCACAACCGTGTCAAAGCCAGTGGGAGTGTCGTTGTTATCTACTATCTCCATATGTGGGTTACATACTGTTTCTAGGAAATGTCTCTTTTCATTACAAAGTGTAATGACTTGGTGTTAAGAGACGGATCGCTATGAAAGACTTAATAGAGATATGGCATACTCAGGTGGTTGTGAACATCTATGAGATAGATCAAGACTCTGCCAATATGATCTTGATGAGATTCAAGATGCATAGCCCCAAGGAAAGGAGTTTTCTATCATTGTAAAGTAGGATGATTTGGCATGAGAGATATAAAGAAGGTGCAACATACTCACATAATCCATAGACATCTATCGGATAGATATTATCATCAGTATAGACCTAGCCATAGTAAGCATGATCTTGGTAAGATTCAAGATGCATGAGAAAAAGTCTCCGAAAGGAAATAGTTATTAAAAGTCGTGACACAAGGATTATAAGTAATCTGAAGATTCCAAAAAGGGTTTAGAATAAGATTAGATCAAATTCCACGAGCTTCTTGGATCGATCAGAAGTGTCATGAACATGTCCTAATGACTTAATTCTTAAAGCATAGTAAGTCAGATTCAGGATATGACCTGGCTGGGAACACTTAATGGATTCTATACATACGTGAGAAATCACTGGGACATGATTGGGGTGAATGTTAATAGTAATTTAAAAAGAGTTTCAAATAAGTAACAGGACTTAATGGTTAAAGAATTTCGTTGGTATTCCGATGGAGCGCGTGTGGGTCACGGGTACATCATAACACCTTGAAATAGTCTTAGGGTGCAATCATGTGGACTAAAGATCCCGAGAACCATGGAAAGTCATAGTACTCGTCACCAGAATGGAGTTGTAAGTGAGAATGACAATATGACTAATTTGAGATATCATCGGAAGAATGTCCGATTGGATAAAGTGTATCAATGTATGACATTTGGATACATAGGAAGAGTGAAACGTCATATAGACATAGATATAGAACATGAATTAAAAGTTTAAAAGAAATCTAGAAACTGATAATTGTTTTATGAAGGATCTGACTTGGTGATTACCTCGTTGAGACTTGGTAATAAGCATGAGTAACTACCAATCAGATTTTATGTTTCATTTTTGCATGTTTCACATCCCGAATAATTTGATTATTCAAAGGTCCACAGTCGCTCGTACTTTTAGGGAGTAAGTATGAACGAAGACTGTCGTGAGTTGGTTTGTAGATTGTCTAAGGAGTTAGAGATTGCAGTAAGACTGCTGCAACGTTCATGAGTACTTGGAAATAGAGATTTGAGTATTGGATAAACCCACGCTCAATAGATTGCTTCATGGATTACATCACCAGCAATGTTGAGACGATAACATCTTATGATCTTGAGGAGGAGACATATGAGTTGAAATTTACGAGTCGGTTGTGCATTGATAATGCGTAAACGCATCGGTAACTCGATGTTATAAAACGTATTGTTGTGTGCAATTTTGATAAGTAAAAGACACAAGCATATGAGTCGAAGCTTATTCGTTCCTTGACCCTGATGGGAAACAGATATCTGTAGGCCTCTCGATGATTTTGAAGTTGACTAAAGTGCTGGCCAGCCTGGACTAAATTGATGTGTTCAATTAGAAGTCCTAAAGTCATAAAGAGAATCGAAAATTGGGAAACAGAGTATCGGAAAGAGATTGATCTCAATCCATGTCTCGTGTCTGAAAATATCATGTTGGACGAAGGATCATATGATCACTTATCTATGGACAGAACTGACTGGGTCAGAGTTCGGCAACAGTTTCTAGGAAGCTGCAAGTTGTTGATTAATCTGAAGATAAAAAGAACAATTAAAGTCATAGACTTATCCAAGTGGGAGACTGTTGGATTAGGTGTCTAAGCCATGACTTATAATTTATATTTATCTTGTTAATTGAAGAAAAGTCCATTTGGGTTGCCCTCATAGCTGGAGGATTGATGTAAAGTTAAGTAGAGAGAAAGGTTGATTTATTAATTGGTTAATAAATCAATAGAAATAAAATAAATAGTTTATTAATATATTAAAGTGATAATATATTAATTTGAAACTATATTAGTTAATTAGAAATTAATCTAGAATTAATTGGATTTAATTTGGTGATTAATTTAATTAATTAAAAGTGCATGGACTGGTTAGTATTTATTCAATAGTTGAATAACTGGCTGGCCAGTGGCAAGGGGCTAAGTTTGCGAGATTGTGGAGGCCACCTCCAAAATTTTGAAACCCTAATTAGGGTTTAGAAGGCTTGGTCCAAATGGTCAATAGGTTTGTCCATTAAGGAGGATCCTCTAGGGTTTTGACTGTAACCCTTGGAGGCTATAAAAGGAACCCTGAAAACCTGCGCCATTTATCTATCTCTCTGGAGCTCTGCTGTTTTCTCCATTGCTTGGGTGTGACTCCATTTGAGGCAGGACAATTGTGCTGCTAGCTTCTGGATCAAGATTCAAAGGTTGTTTTATTATTCCAATTCTTTAGAAAATTATTGTTAGCCTTAGGATAATTATTATATGTTCATTAGAAGAAAAACATAGATCCTTGTCATTAGGTTGCATGTGAACTTAGGATTTCTACTTCATAGTTTGCGTAAAAGCTTTCAAAAATATCATACTTTTAAGTTATTCTTTTGCCATATTTTATGTTTGGTTTAATTAATTCCCATTATGTGAATAGTATTTGTTCTTCTATGTTTTTTAAATAAATGAAGATATATTTGTAAAACTCTTACAAAAATGTGACAAACTTTAAAAAAAATGTTTGTTTTGATCAATAAATTATCGTTAATGTCATATAATGGACGTCTTTTTTTCTTGTAAATCATTCTCGTAAACTATTTGACATATATAAATATAATTTAAAATTATAAATCTGGTTCACAATCTTAATCAAATTTTTAGCTTTACAAACTTTTTGTAAATCCAACTTTGGTTTGCAAACTTCTACAAAAGAAAAATAACATATTTGATTTCATATGTATTATAGTACTTTTATTTTTTTATATTATGGCATTATATTTAATTTTTTGTATATAATTATCTCATTTTACTAAAAAAATATAATTTACCATATTGTGATATTTTAAAATTTTTGTATTTTTCATGTTATACGTTAAAATTTTTTTGATCGCTTATCAATACAAATTGTTTTGGATTTGAATAATTTTGTTTTAAACTAGTATGATTGTCCAAGATATAATATTATAGCAAATAAATAGATATATAAGTTTATTTATTCTTTATTATTTGAACTACATAAATAAAATTTTATAATAAATAAATAAATAAAGTTTCACATATTAGTTTTCAAACAAAAAGGAATGATTTAGTTTTTTATATACTTTTAGTGTATAAGTTCCTTTAAAACTATTTCAAATAATAAATATTTAAAATAAAAATATTATTAAGATGAGAGATTTATATGAAATATTGTAATAGATAAATTGATGGTTGAATAAGATTAAGTGTTAGATGAAAAGTAACATAAATAAGTCATAAAAGTGTCTATTCTAATAATATCGAGTAGTTGATCGAACAGACTCATGTATTTCATTTTTAAAAACTTATTTAAATTTCAGTTTATTTTTTACTAACTGCAGAATTTAAATAACAAATACTATTCTTCTTGCAGACTACAGACGTTTGATCCATCTGTCCTTTTGCAGATGTTCAGCAAATATGGTCCGTAGACTGCATACTTTTTACCTTTTAAAAAACAAACGACACCTTAGTCTTTACTTTAATTTAATAAATTGTATTACGTATTTCTATTGTAATATGGGTTATTTACAGAAAAGTTCCGATATTTTGAAGAAATTAATGAAAAAGTCCCAAAATATTTTTTTTGAACAGAAAAGCCCAGGAAACCGGTAAAATTATTCAATTTAGTCCTTTTTTTACCGGCTACCGGCAGAAAAGGGCTAAACTGAATAATATTACCAGTTTTCTGGGCTTTTCTGTCAATAAATTATTCTGGGACTTTTTCGTTAATTTCTCCAAAATATCAGTTTTGGTCCTTCACAATTTTGGTTCTTAACACTTTTAGTCCCTAACAGTTAATCCTTCATAATTTTGGTCCTTAACAACTTTGGTACTTAGGAAAACCATGGGCATGTACGTGGGATGAGAAAATATGTAACCCCGCACCAATACTTTTTTCTCATTGTCCATGTAATGCTTAATGGTCTTGGCAAAAAAAAAAAATGGTGCGGGGTTACATATTTTTCCATCCCACGTACATGCCCACGATTTTCTTGAGTACATAGGGCCTGCATAAGAACATCGTTTGTGTCACATAACCTCTCCATGACTTTCTAAAATTTTTATCCCTTCCTGTAGTTTGGACAAAATTAAGTATTAAGGACCAAAACTATAAAGGACCAAAACTGTTAAGAACTAAAATTGTAAAGGACCAAAACCGTGAAGGACCAAACTATGAAGGACCAAATTGTTAAGGACCAAAACTGTAAAGGACCAAAGTTGTTAAGGACCAAAACTGTGAAGGATTAACTATTAGGGACTAAAATTGTTAAGGACCAAAATTGTGAAGTACCAAAACTATTAAGGACCAAAACTGATACTTTGGAGAAATTAACGAAAAAGTCCCAAAATAATTTTTTTGACAGAAAAACCCAGGAAACTGGTAAATTTATTCAGTTTAGCCCTTTTACTGGTAGCCGGTAAAAAAAGGGTTAAATTGAATAATTTTTCTACTTTCTTGGGCTTTTCTATTCAAAAAAATTATTTTAGGACTTTTTCGTTAATTTCTCCAAAATATTGGGACTTTTCTATAAATAACCCTTGTAATATTGAATCATTATGTTGCATGTCATTTTATATTTCCTTAGCTATCTTATCATCTAGTTTTTACAAAATGTCAATTTTATTCGGTTACCAATTAGATTTTCCGCATTCAGTTAGTTTTTCAGCTAATATCTGACTTTGCAACTAATATCTAACTTTTCAGCTGATTTGTCAACGATAACCTTATTTCATTATAACCACAATAATGAAAACAATTGTGTTGACCGTTTTTTCGCGAATAAGTTGTTATATTTACAAAATTTAATAAAATAAATAAAATAAAACTTCATTTCGTTTTGTTAAGAATAAGGTTCCTCTAACACAAAATCTTTTGTTAACTTTACATATTTTCTATTAATTCGAAATTCAAAATATTTTCAAAGATCACAATAAACACGGTTCTATTTTTATAACCCGAAAGGTAAAAGATAAAGTAAGCCTCTACTATATGGTTGTAGTAATTGTGTCCCATGAAAACGATTTCTTGTGGATAAGGAAAAGGGTGTTGCAGAAAGATTAATAATGATGTTTTTGCCTAATTGGGTGGCCATAAAAGGTTCAGAAACCCATGAATGCATGCTTTTTATAAGAGTCATTTCAGTGATCACAAGTGAACAAAATCAAATATTTCTTTTCTACCAACTCCAATCAAAAACACTGTAGAAGGAACATATGTTTCATATCTTTTCGGCACATACATTTGATCAAATACCAAGACATTGAGTAGTTTATGTTTGAGGTTGTCATCTGAGGTAGTAAGTATCTGGATTTCAAGATTTGAGTTGACAATTTAAGTCAAAGTTAAAAGTAAAACAATAATGATATCTCTTCTCTTTTCTTCTTCGTTCAATAATAATTAGGGTGTCTACCAACTCACCCCCATGAAACCCGGATCCACATGCTATCATGTGATCTTGCCTCTTTTAACACTTGGTTACATATTTACCTCTTCTAAGCAATCCGGCAAATTTTCTTTTGTAACTTGACTAACTAAGCTTTTCTAACCAAGATATTTATTTGGATGTGTGTTTTATATTTTCTTATCTCTATTTGAATAATTAACCAAATTTTAGTTGATTAAAGTTAATAATTATTATATAGTTTTAAATTAATTTCAAATTATCAGTTTCTAATATTTTCATGTTTTCCCATATATGATTGATTATTTTGACCTAATAAATAAAAAGAATTAAAGATATAATGATCTTTGAATAACATTTAAAAAGTCATAATAATCACGTAGTTTATACCAGGGAGGTGATATTTCCACGTAAAAATTGATTTATCCACATTAAATATATGATTTATTGACTTGTACGATAGATGCAAGTGTGTTGTATATCGTATGGATGAATTAATTTTTCAAGTAAAAATATCACTTCTCGTTATACCACATCCATATAAGCCTTGTAACCAAGTTGCCTTAATAGGTTTTAATGTATTTGAATATACCAATTTTATGTTTCAAGATTGACCCAAAGAAGTGGGATTTGGTTGAAGGCGTTGAACTAGAAAGGGGATTTTATTTGAACACTTTAGGGAAGTTGGAAATATATATCCCAAATGTTAGAAAAGGTCAAAAGGACATATTGATTGCCTTTTCTTATCTTTTGCAGTGATGGGATTAGGGATTGATGTATGAATGAATGATCACACACGCTTTTGCTTGACCATTCACTTTAAATGCTTTTTGTTCCTAAACCCTAATTACTTTACAGGTGAAGTCAAAATTTGTGCTATCGCCAGGTTCAGTATGACATATCCACCTTTTTCACACAACTTTAAAATATTTACAAAAATAAACACTAAAGCTACAAAAGAATATCTACCATATCTATAAATATTTTAAGAATTTATAAGTATATTTTAGAAAAACAATTGACATCATTACTCGTATTTTTAGTGTTGTGGAATGTGGTTTCTTGGGCTAATGCAATATCCATCACGAGGGACATTAGATCGACTCAATGATATGGAGAACCATGTAAGTCTAACACAAATGTTTTAACGGAATAGGTAACGAACATAGATTAAATCAAGAATAATATATTTGTTATATAATAGTAATGGATAAAACTTAAGGTCTAGTATTACATGTCTGAGGTTTCAATTTTTTATTAAATATATATTAACTAGTGGGCTGAGTAGTTTACTGGGCTAGCGAGAGCGGTGGATGATTTTTGGCCTATGACAGTTACATGCTGGGCTACGCTGTCACGTGCTTCTAAATTTTAGAGGTGCATAGAAAACACCAGTTCGGGGTTTCATACCGGATCATGATCCGATGTATTAGTATTAGATGATTTGCCTAGTTCATATTGTTAGTTTGGAATTGTGTTGTAAAATACAATTAATGAATATGAACTTGTTTCCCTTTTGGATACCACAATAGACATTTGTTGTTGATTTGAAATAAAAAGAAAAATGTTGGTTGTACTTTAGGTATGAAAATTTGAAATAATTCCTTTAGAATACTTGTGGGAAGGAAGACATTGGGCTACATAATCTATGTAGAATAAATTATATGATGAAATTTCATTAGCAAATTGTGGGAAAGATGTTGACATGAAACTATTCTAGTTTCAACCGTGGGTAAATGTATTATATGAACTAAATATATGCTTGTTGATACGTGAGATAATATGTGAATATGAATACAAGACAGCCATATCTTACTATAAAAAAATTGTGTGGTGGGTGAGATGATAATGTAAGAGCTTATATGTGTAACATCCTAAAATTCTAATTTGATTATGTTAATTTAATTAATGAAAAGAATAAGTTTATGAGTGATTGCAGACTTAAAAACTCAATAAAACGAAGTCTTATGAATCAAGAATACAAGTATAGATATATGATAGAAATTATTTAAAATAATGATACAAGTAGGGCAAGGATCATGTAAACTTAAGGTTTAAAGATTTTGAGAATGGATTTTGTTATATGATGAAATGGGACAAAATATAAGACATGAGATAGTGTAGGAATGATATTATGTATTAGAACAGAAGTAATACAATGATATGACAGTTATTTAAAAAAAATGTTGTTAGTTATTAAATTTATGGGAAAAATGGGTTTTGAATGACCATTATGTATGAAAGTTATGTTTGATCGTGTTATACATGCAGTTCTTAATGAAAGACTTTGAGTCTATATTCATATAATGGAAATCTTGAAGTTTATATAAGATAGCAAGTGAAATATAGAACTTTCACAAAATGACAAGTGCCTTAGTTTAGGACTATGAAAGTCAGGCATAACATAATGATAATTGTTATCAAAGGGTTCTAAGGTGTAGTTAGGACAACAAGCAAGGTAATGAAAAAAGACAGGCCATTTGGAGTTAAAAAGAATAAGTTGTGTCATTTTAAAAATGATATATTGCTCAATTGAAGTGTACAACACCCAATGTTTGGGGCTATAAAAATCAAACTTTAGTGTAAGAATTTGTTAGTCAGACAAATGAAGAGAATATATGATTTTATGATGGTGGGACACAATTATTCCTTGTTGTGAACCTGTATATACCCTTCAATTAAGAATAGTATAGCAGTGATACAAAACAAACCCTAAAGAGTCGAGAATGATTAATCTCTTGTCAACTTTTCACACTCCTAGATATGGGACAAAAATTGTAAAGTTCAAGTGTTTGTCAAGTTTCTTGAAATGTAGAAAATGATAAGAATATGATTGCAATAATTAAACAGATATTTGACTTCTAGTCTACTCAATCTTGATGTGTATACGCACCTGGATGAAAGTGAGAGTTAGGTAATAGTTCTTGCCAATAGAAAATGACAATAACATATTAATTTGAATTAAATCCTAATTAATATATTCAATACTTCAATGGTCTAAGTTGTAAAAAAAAGTATTATTTTTAAGTATAAAAGTAAATATTTTAAAGGATAACTCAAAGAGATAATTGTATCTCTTCGGTGACAAAATACCACTTATATACACGAGCTCTTTCCCAAAACAATGTTATGTCCCTTTGTTAAGGAACTACGAAAAAATATGCAATTTAAAATATGGAAGTTTAATCGGAACAAAAAGAAACGTGCACCACAAGTGTACAATCAGGGATAGCAATGTAATTGTATAATAGGGATGCAAACCACAATTACTCAACTAAGATTAACGCTATAATTGACCAAAATGGATGTTTTACGTCCAAATGTTTATTCTTTACTCTCTAATAATTTGATTGATTCCTTGTGTCAAACCTTTCAAAAGCAAAGTACTTTCATATGCTACAAATAACTTTACTAGAGGAAAATCCAAAATATAATGATTGGCTAAATTCACATAATAAACCAAGATAATAATACTAACTACCTTGCAAGACTAAACAAAAACCTTTTAATAACTTCAAATATTCATTCCGAGATTAAATAACACAAACAAGAAAGATATCCGACTAAAAGTCGAATGGTATGGGACTTAGCCAAACACGTTGGATAAAATCTATATAATTACTATAAAAATGACTAAAACTCTATATTAACTACTAAAATACAAATGTCATATGAGGGGCGATGTTCAAGGATTCAATGATTGTAGGATTGTAAGATGATGAAAACAACAACACAAACACTCTATTTATAGTGTTAAAATTGCCTTGAATTGACTTTTGGATGGATTAAAGAATGAAGAAAGACACATGCTCAATGATAAAAAATGACAGATTGTTGACAAATTCATGCATGTGCTCTGCCAGGTTGGACTCGAATCAAGTTTCCCAAGGCTTATTCAATTGGAGTCGAGTTTCTGGGAAAGTACATTGCCTTTTTCAGATGACTCGACTCAAGTTGAGTTGGCCTTCTGTGACTTGACGTGAGTTTTCTTGAAAGTACATTGTCTTCATGGCTATGACTCAATGTGTAAACAGACTCAAGTCGAGTGTTTCATTTATTAAGGGTGGTTTTTCCAACTTCTCCAATCTTGGTCCGAATTGTGTGATTATTTATAGTTGTAATTTAAGTTGGTTTCAGACAAAATTAAAGGGCTTTGATTATTTAAGCGAAGGATTAAGGTATCGCCAATTACCTTTCTTTTTATGGAATTAACTTGCAATTCAGGGTTGATTTAATAAACCTAGGTTTAAGAGTTTGTTAGCATGATTAATTTAAGTTTACATAATCATGAAATAGATTATAAAAGCGCGTTATCTATTAGTAATAACATGTATTCAACAAACTAGAAGATTTAAATACGCATAAATTGGAACTGGAAGCATGTAAACTTGGAAAATAGATTGTAAAAAGTCCTTATAATTTATTAAAAAAAATGTATAGATGCAAATTATAGTCATTATCCATGAGTACTAAAGCATGGTTGATATTTACGGGTTATCACATTATTCAATGATTTTTATATGGTTAAAAAAATCCTATAAAGCCAATTTCTAAAGAAGAAATCATATATATATATATATATATATATATATATATATATATATATATATATATATATATATATATATATATATATATATATATATATATATATATATATATATATATATATATATGTTGAATTAGATGTCTAAGCCATGACTTATAATTGTATTTATCTTGTTAATAGAAGCAAAATCCATTTGGGTTGCCCTCATAGCTGGAGGTTAGGATAGAGTTCGGTAGAGTAAAAGGTTGATTTATTAATTGTTTAATAAATCAATAGAATTAATTAAATGGTTTATTAATATATTTAAGTGTTAATATATTAATTAGAAACTATATTAATTAATTGAGATTTAATCTAGAATTAATTGGATTTAATTTAGTGATTAAATAAATTAATAAAATGTGCAGGGACTGGTTTGTATTTATTCAATAGTTGAATAACTAGCAAGGTAAAAACCAGGGACCAAATTGGCGCCACCCTGGAGGCTTCTCCTAGGGTTGGCGAAAACCCTATTAGGGTTTTGAAAGCCTGGTCCAAGTGGTCAACAGGCTTGCCCACTAAGGAGGCTCCTTAGGGTTTCAGGTGTACCCTTTGGAGGCTATAAAAGGAGGCACCTGGTACCTCCTTTTTCTGTGCCAACTTGAACCAAGATTACTCTGCTGGACTGTCTTCTCCATTGCTTTGGGTGTGACTTGCATTTGAGGCAGGATTCCTTTGCTGCTTGCTTCAGGATCATAAGATCAAAAGGTTGGTTTTCTCAGTTTTGATCTTTAGAAATTAATTGTTCCCTTAGGTTTTTAATTTATTATCTTCATAGAAGAAAACATAGATCATATTAGGGTTGCATGTGAACCATAGGAATTTATTTGTTCATTGATTGCATAAAAACCCTTCAGTGGTATCAGAGCATAGGCTTGTTTTCTTA
This sequence comes from Cichorium intybus, assembly GCA_023525715.1. Taxonomy (NCBI): domain Eukaryota; kingdom Viridiplantae; phylum Streptophyta; class Magnoliopsida; order Asterales; family Asteraceae; genus Cichorium; species Cichorium intybus. The sequence goes on from CM042010.1 coordinate 133,582,083, forward strand.
TGAATTGATATAAACTGCATGAATAATTTTTGCCTTGAGGTGTTTTGCGAAAACTCCTCCTTGAGAGGCTTCTTGGTCGACGGTTTGGCTAGGGTTTCCTAACCCTAGCCGCCATGCCCCATATGGTCCCCCCTTTACTTGCCTTAAAAGTATGTTGTTATTTTTGGTAATTGGATTAATTAAATAAGTAGAACTCTTTTTACCTGGCTTGTAATTTTCGATCACTATAGGGGCCTAGATAGAAAAATTAATTTGATTAATTTAATAAAATCTATCTTAGATTTAATTAGTTTAATTAATTGTTAATTAAAACATCAATTAAATCAGCTTAAAGAATTAATTTAAATTTTCAACAAATTGTTTAAAATTTGCGAAAATTATTATTAAATTAATTCTAAAATATTTTAATAAGATTAAAATATATCTTATATATTTATGATTAAATGTTAATATTTATATATAAGAAAATTGGTTAGTCTTACCGCTAGTAAGCCTCATTCACAAAACTGTCCTATAAAGATGGCAGTCTAATGGGTATCTACTCTTACCCACTGCTCTCCTGGTCAGTCGAGTGTCGTTAGCCGAATGGGTTTGATAGAACCGCTAAAGCCTCTTAAAAGTATAATGCTATAACTGAAAGTACTGAAACCTTAAAACAAATCCCAATCTAGTTACTTTAGGTTTAAAAATGTGAATTGGTGCTAATCCATGAAATTGCACATTGCACTTTGTGGAACGTTGGTGGAGCGTGTGTGGTTAACCGGCACGCCAACTGGGGTCCGCAAAGAATCGCAATGGGTTTCTTGATTTTGTCATTATTAACGGAGCGTGTGTGGTTAACCGGCACGTTAATTAGAGATGACAATTGACTTCAAGAGTACCGAGCAATTTGCATGGTTATTCACACCCTGTTTGTGATCCTCGGTATCCTAGTCACAAACAGTGGGGCATTCCCGAGATTAAAACATGCTATTGAACAGTTCGGTAAATCTCAATGAAACTAGGAATTCCATTATAATAAGATTATTTTCCGCGGTGGAATTGGCTGAATCGTCATTCGCCTACCTTATAAAAATTTACAATAAAGATTACGGCATCCCTTTTCGATATTGTAGATTGTTATTGTAGGATCCTAGCCTTATATTTATTCTTGGGTGAATATAAGGATTATTTTACAAATGTCTAATTAAAACTACATTCTTCTTATTCAGATGTCTTCTGACCAATCCGTTCCCCACTCGAATCCCGGTAATGTCACCTCGATTCTGTCATTGTGCTCAAAGGTGACGTTGGACGGCACCAACTACAATGACTGGATCCGCAACATCAAAATGGCTCTTAGGTTTGAACACAAAGAGTATGTTCTGGAAACCGAGCTAGTTGAGGTTGACCCAGATACTGCTACTCCCGAAGAAGTCGCCGCGTACACCAAACACTCAAATGATGCGACCAAAGTGGCCTGCATCATGATCGCTACCATGAACCCTGAACTGCAGCGTATCTATGAGGACTATTGGCCTTACGAGATACACAAAGAGCTCACGGAAAAGTTCCGCAAGAAAGAGCGCATCGAAATGCGTGAGGTTGTAAAAGCTTTCACTAACGGCAAGCCTAAAGATGGAGAGTCCATCTGCACTCATGTACAAAGGATGCATGGTTATGTGGAGAGGCTTAGGAAGCTGGAAATGCCTGTTCATGAGGATTTAGCTGTTGACATAGTGCTAAACTCCTTGCCCAGTTCTTATCACTAGTTCACACTAGTGTATCATTTGAGCAACAACCAGGCAACCCTAGTTGAGTTACACCGCATGCTTCGTACTGCTGAAGACGGGATGAAGGGAAAAGGTTTGCTCCCTGTCAACCCGCCTGTCCTGGCTATTGGCTCTGGCAAAGGAAAGAAACGGAAAGGCCCTCCTAAGCAGAACTGGAGGGAAAAGACTCATGTTGGGTCATCTAGCAGTGCCCCGAAAGGCAAGTCTTCCAGCATTCCATATGTTCAGAACCCCAAAGATGCCGACTGATTTTACTGCAAGCAAAAGGGTCATTGGAAGAGGAGCTGCCCAACGTATCTGCAGGATATCAAGGACGGTAAAATGAAACCGTCACAAGCAGGTACATACTCAATTTCTAATAACTCATCTTCCTGTTGTTGGGTCCTTGACACCGGATGTGGTTTTCATATCTGTTCTGATTTGCAGGGCCTAGAGGAAAGTAGGGAGCTGGAGCGCGGTAGATTGAACCTGGTCATGGGCAATAGGCGAACGTCACCTATTACCAAGATCGGTGTCTATAAACTAGCGCTTAGTAATGGAGTTAGATTAGATTTACATAATTGTTGCTATTCGCCAGATATGGCTAAAAACATAATTTCTTTTCATGCACTGTTCAGACAAGGGTTTTATTATGAATTTAATAAATTAAATGGTTTAATTTCTGTTTTCAAAGATAATGTTTTTATATTTAATGCTATGCCTTGTGATGGAGTGTATGAATCTATTATGTGTGTTGATAATTATGGTAAAAATGTTTTAGCTATTGATGCTTCGAGCGGTATAGAAAAGGCGTACTTATGGCACTGTCGCCTTGGCCATATCAACAAGAAACGCATTGCCCAACTCCAAAAGGATGGAGTGTTGGAATCTTTCGACCTCGGGTCGGACGATGTATGCGAATCTTGCTTGCTTGGTAAGATGACAAAATCACCATTCAAAGGTTCCTTTGAAAGAGGTGAAGGTCTGTTGGATATCATACACACAGATGTGTGTAGTCCCTTTAGAACAACCATAAAAGATGGCACGCGGTTCTATATGACCTTTACTGACGATTTTAGTAGATATGGGTATATCTACTTAATCAAGAATAAGTCAGATACCTTTGAAAAGTTCAAAGAGTTCAAAAATGAAGCAGAAAATCAATTGGGCAGAAAGATAAAGATGCTTAGATCCGACAGAGGCTGTGAGTATCTTAGTATCGAGTTTCTCGATTACCTCAAGGAATGTGGAATTGTTTCACAGTTGTCACCTCCAAGAACACCTCAGTTGAACGGTGTTGCTGAAAGGCGAAACCGAACCTTGTTGGACATGGTTCGTTCCATGATGAGTCGAGCTTCACTTCCAATCCATTTCTGGGGGTATGCCTTAGAGACTGCCGCCCATATCCTAAATCTTGTCCCAACCAAGAAGGTTGCGAAAACACCGCACGAGATGTGGACAGGGAAAGTTCCCTCGTTGGCACACATCAAAGTCTGGGGCTGTGAAGCTTTCATAAGACGAGAGACTTCAGACAAGCTCGCAGAAAGAAGTGAGAGGTGTTTCTTCATCGGATACCTGAAACAGTCTTTTGGATACTTATTCTACAAACCGAGCGAGGACGTGGTCTTTGTAGCAAGACGGGGGTTCTTTCGAGAGAGAGAACTCATATCCAAAGAGGACAGTGGGAGTACGATCGATCTCGAAGAAATTCAGGAGACGCCCGATGAAACAACCTTAGAAGAAACTAGCAACCAACGTGAGGAAGAAGTTCTTGTTGGACCCACCGACATATCATTTCCCCTTAGGCGTTCAAGTAGAGTTAGCATGCCGCCCGAGTTCTATGGTTTCCATATTACATCAGACGGTGACACGTTGATCAGTGATCGTACATTGACTAATTTGGATGAGCCAGCTAACTACCGCGAAGCAGTGGCGGGCCCCAGGTCTGCCAAGTGGAAAGAGGCAATGGACAGCGAGATTAAGTCCATGTATGACAATCAAGTTTGGAACTTGGTTGACAATGTGCCGGGTCGAAAGACAGTCGGATGCAAATGGATCTTCAAGAAGAAGACCGACATGGATGGTAAAGTACATACTTATAAAGCTCGGCTGGTTGCTAAGGGATTCACTCAAACCCCGGGGGTTGACTATGATGAAACCTTCTCACCAGTAGCCAAGATTAAGTCAATCAGGATAATGCTTGCCATAGCTGCATTTCATGATTATGAAATTTGGCAGATGGATGTCAAAACCACCTTCCTTAACGGGAAACTGACTGAGGATGTTTATATGAATTAGCCAGAGGGTTTTGTAGACACAAAGCACCCTGATAAAGTATGTAAGCTTGAAAGATCAATCTACAGATTGAAACAAGCATCTCGCAGCTGGAATCTTTGCTTCCATGAGAAAGTCAAAGAGTTTGGCTTCTCTAGGAGTGAAGATGAGTCATGTGTATATGTCAAGGCTAGTGGGAGTATAGTCACTTTCCTGGTGATGTATGTTGATGACATACTGCTCATGGGAAACAACATTCCGACCTTGCAAGATGTTAAGGCTTGGCTCGGGAAGTGTTTCGCCATGAAAGACCTAGGAGAAGCCGCTTATATTCTCGGGATAAGAATACTTAGAGACAGAAAGAGAAAATTGATAGGTCTGAGCCAGTGTACATATTTGGAAAAGGCGTTGAAAAGATTTAACATGGAAAATTCCAAAAAAGGAGAGCTACCAATCCAAAGTAATGCTAAATTGAGTAAGACTCAGAGCCCGAGTACCGATGAGGAAATAGCTGAAATGAGTCGGGTACCTTATGCTTCGGCAGTAGGATCGATCATGTATGCTATGACATGTACTCTTCCCGACATATCCTTTGCACTGAGCATGGTTAGTCGGTACCAGGGTAATCCTGGAAAGGCACATTGGATTGCGTTTAAGAACATACTCAAGTATCTACGAAGGACAAAGAATATGGTATTAGTCCTTGGTGGCAGTGATGACTTGAAAGTGAGTGGATATACAGATGCCAGCTTCCAGACAGATAGGGATAGTGGTCGGTCCCAGTCGGGCTGGGTATTTTTATTGAACGGTGGGGCGGTCACTTGGAAAAGTTCCAAGCAGGAAACAGTGGCTGATTCAACATGCGAATCAGAGTACATTGCAGCGAGTGAAGCGTCTAAGGAAGCGGCTTGGCTGAAGAACTTTATCGGTGACCTTGGAGTTGTCCCGAGCATTCAGGAGCCGATGGAACTGTTCTGCGATAATGAAGGAGCGTTCGCTTTGACAAAAGAACAGCGAGATCATGGGAAGTCCAGACATATCGACAGAAAGTACCATTACATTCAACATCGCGTAGAATAGGGTCACTTACTGGTTAAGCGGGTATCATCAGAAGACAATCCTGCAGATCCTTTGACTAAGGCTCTGAGTAGGATCAAGCACAATCAGCATGCTCGGAGCATTGGACTGAAGGATGATATTAGTTTTAGTAATTAGATAGAATTTTTGAAACATGTAACAGTATAAATGTAATTGACATGGTGATTTTATAATGGAGATTTATAAATAAGTATTGTTACTACCTTTGTCAATTGTTTATTATTATGTTTCTATATTTGCATGTTTGACTTCCTGAATAATTAGATTATTTGAAATTCCACAGTCGATCATACTGTTAGGGAGTAAGTATGAACGAAGACTGCCATGAATCGGTTGTAGATTGTCTAAGGAGTTAGACATTGCAGTAAGACTACTACAACATTCATGAGTACTTAGAAAATACAGATTTGAGTATTGGATAAACCCGCGCTTAACAGATTGCTTCATGGATTACATCATAAGCAATGTTAAGACGATAATATCTTTTGATCTTTAAGTGGAGAGATATGGTGTGTAATTTGCAAGTCGGTTGCTCATTGATAGTGCGAAAACGTACCGGTAACTCGGTGCTATAAAACGCACTGTTGTGAGTATTCTAACTGGTAAAAGAGACAGACATATAAGTCGAAACTTATCCGTCCCCTGACCCGATGGGGAAACAGATATCTATAGGCCTCTCGATGATTTGAAGTTGACTAAAAGTGTTGGCCAACCGGGACTGAATTGATGTGTTCAATTAGCAGTCTTAAAGTCATAAGCAAATCGGAAATCGAGAAACAGAGTATCAAACCAAGATTGATATTAATCCTTGTCTTGAGTCTGAAAATATCTTGTTGGACGGAGGATCATCAGATCACTTATCTTTGGACAGAACTGACTAAGTCAGAGTTCAGGACAGTTTCTGGGAAACTGATATTAAACAAAAAGTAAACAGACAATTAAAGTCATAGACTTATCCAAGTAGGAGACTGTTGGATTAGGTATCTAATCCATGACTTATAATTGTATTTATCTTGTTAATAGAAGCAAAGTCCATTTGGATTGCCCTCATAGCTGGAGGTTAGGATAGAGTTCGGTAGAGTAAAAGGTTGATTTATTAATTGTTTAATAAATCAATAGAATTAATTAAATAGTTTATTAATATATTTAAGTGTTAATATATTGATTAGAAAATATATTAATTAATTGAGATTTAATCTAGAATTAATTGGATTTAATTTAGTGATTAAATAAATTAATAAAAGGTGCAGGGACTGGTTTGTATTTATACAATAGTTGAATAACTGGCAAGGTAAAAACCAGGGACCAAATTGGCGCCACCCTGGAAGCTTCTCCTAGGGTTGGCGAAAACCCTATTAGGGTTTTGGAAGCCTGGTCCAAGTGGTCAACAGGCTTGCCTACTAAGGAGGCTCCTTAGGGTTTCAGGTGTACCCTTTGGAGGCTATAAAAGGAGGCACCTGGTACCTCCTTTTTCTGCGCCAACTTGAACCAAGATTACTCTGCTGGACTGTCTTCTCCATTGCTTTGGGTATGACTTGCATTTGAGGCAGGATTCCTTTGCTGCTTGCTTCAGGATCATAAGATCAAAAGGTTGGTTTTCTCAGTTTTGATCTTTAGAAATTAATTGTTCCCTTAGGTTTTTAGTTTATTATCTTCATAGAAGAAAAACATAGATCATATTAGGGTTGCATGTGAACCATAGGAATTTATTTGTTCATTGATTGCATAGAAACCCTTCTATATATATATATATATATATATATATATATATATATATATATATATATATATATATATATATATATATATATATATATATATATATATATATATATATATATAGGGTTAGGTTCTTTTAAGAACTCAAATATTCATGAGATCTTGAGAACTCATTCTGATTGGTTAGATTATAAAAGGACATGATAGTCATTTACCAAAAATCTCATTTAATTTTGATTTTTTTATTTTTGACAACAAAATAACCATTCCTAAAATCAAGCCTATTAGATTTGAATTTTTAAATTTTAAAAAAAAATCCAATTTTCGTTTTTTTAAAATCAGATTTTTTTTGGAATTTGAAAAAAAAATTATTTTTTTAATTAGATTTTTGGAATTTAAAAGACATAATTTTTTTTCTTTGCATGTGCATATATACTTGTTCGCATGTGTTTTTTTTAATAGAATGCATATATGCATAATTAGATTTTTGAGTTGTGCATTTTTTTAGTAGAATGCATAAATGCATATTTAACTTTTTACATTACATTTTCCAGGGATGCATACATGCATATTTAATAACATTTCGTAAAAAACACACAAAAAATATTCGTATTTCATCATATTCGGATATCATACTACCAATTTATTAGAAACAATAATATACAACTGTTTTAAAGATCAAATAAAAAAATATACAAAATACAACGAAAATTCATGATATCTTCATTTTTCAGTTTTCACACCTTCAATTTGCTCGATAAATTCTTCAAAATCTGCAACAACATTAATAAAAATTAATATAAATGTATATTCAAAAACATTAAAATAAATACATACATGCATATAAGCATATGAACAAATGCACATTTATTTATGTATATATGCAAATATGCATACATGTGTACATGAACAAATTGATATACATATGCATATGTGCACATACGTTTAATACACATATGCATATACGTTTTTGCATATATACTCACATTTGAACACACATATGCACATATGTGCACATATCCACATACGCTCGTATATGCACATATATGTATGCATGTGCACATATACACATGCATATACACATTTGCACATATATGCACATATATTTATGCATATATGCAAATACGCATACATGTACACAAACAAAATAAAAAAAGAAATCCATAAGTATAATGCTATAAATCACACATATGCACATATATGTATGCATATTTGCATGTATGCATATATACAAATACGCACATATGCAAATACGTACAAATACGCACATATGCAAATACACATATGTGAATATGTACACATATGCAAATATGCACATGTGCACATGTACACATATGCACTTATATGTACAAATTCAGCCCATATGTTTAGAACAAACAAATAAAACTGGAACAAAGGAAAACAGAGAAGAATTGCATAAAAGGAAAATGATGATTTTTTTTTCTTGTGCTGCTAGTTAGCCTTTATAGCAGAAATGAGGGACATATGCAGTTAAAAACAAAATGTAGACAGTTGAACCTATATATAATGTAGTAGAGACGCACAACGAACCTTGGGAAGCTTTTCAAAACTACATGCACTAAATCCATTGTTATTTTAAATTTTAATTAAGTTACACCAAACTACATCCACTAAATCCATTTTTCAAAACTACATCCACTATATCTCTGTAAGATTTTTAACAAATACTAATCATGCATGGGAAAGTGAAATAAAATGAAGTTAAAAAACAAACTACTGAATCGAGGGCGTCTATCTCAGTTGATTTTTAAAATATTCAATAAGTAGCTTGAATATGAATGTATGAAAATGCAATTTCATCACCTATATTTATAATATTGATTGGTGTTTGGGACTATATAAAGGACGGTGAAGACAAAAATCCAATAACATCCACCCGTAAAAAATGCTTAACATCCACTCGTAAAAAATACTATTTGTAATTATTTGAGAAATTAAAGAATTTTGGAATGATACTCACAGGGTATTGGGCAGTCTGGTGGCTTGAAATTAATTGAATCAGGACCATCGCAGCCCTTCCCCATCGGAATACAAACTTCAAATTCCTGAAAACATTTTGAAGGGAATCAAAAAGGGGTTTCTTGAATACAGCAACTACAAGCAGAGAGAAGATCTGATTGAAGAGAATAGCGATGTCACCGGAACTCACCATTTTTCTATCTCTATTTTCTCGAACCAATACGATTGATGGTTGCTATCCATGGCAGAAGGAGGCAGAATTCAATTGATGGTACGTGGTCCGATAGGTTGGAGATTAGAACAGTGCGTGGTGGTTGATATCGATGGCGGAAGGAGGCGAAATTGTTTTGACGGTGGGCGGTTGCTATCGATGGCTAGGGCACAAATATCGTTCAGGAGGCTTCGTTTTCTGCCCTTGACTCACCGAGAAAGAAGAACTGCGACGGCTAGGGATAGGGCAAAACGAGGAGCCGGTGGGGAGGACATCGACATGAGAGAAGAAGACTATGAGAGAATGAGAGGTGGAGAAGAATAGCTAGGGCTTGAAATTTCTTCTGTAAAACGGCAATGAGAGAGAAACGGATAGTTACCTATTTAATCAGACGTGATCATAGGGATCCTAATATTTGATACCTGATTTACCCTTGTGACTGAAAATTAAATACCTAAAATATCATTTAAAATACTGTTAATTACAAAATTGCCATCATCGATCCTTGCCTTTTAATTTTTTGATCTGATGGTCAAGATTTAGTTCTTAAGATCTCAGGATTTTTTGAGTTCTCAATAGAACCTAACTCTATATATATATATATATATATATATATATATATATATATATATATATATATATATATATATATATATATATATATATATATATATATATATATATATATATATATATATATATATATATATATATATATATAGTATTTTGTTAATCACTCAATGAAAAGGTTGAAACATTAAAAGAGCACTACCATTGTTGAGGAATGTAAGTAAAAGTTTAGAAATTGTTATATGAGCCTGTGGGAACTAGTGATATTTGTAGAATATGTGTTGCTAATTACTTAACCATTTGAATGGGACAATTCTAGTGGAATCAAAGAAAGAGTGAAGAATATCAATGGCAATGAGCAATGGAACATTGTACTTAGTTAACCTAACTACCAATGTGACTACTTGGTGCTTATTTCACGACATAGGACACATGTAAATTTTTTTATAAAATTTTATTAACCTAATATTTTATTTCTCACACATTATATATGATCATTTTATTGTATTATATACATAACATCTAGTTATTATTTTTTCTTTCACATTTAGATATACCATTTATATATGTCAATGTTGTTGGATCATAGCATTCTTGGGTTATGCATCATAGTGTATGAAATTACATGAACACATATTGGTCACCATTAAGACACTAATAGGATGGTACCTCCCTTTGTGAGGTATTTATCTAGTTTCTCGATGGAACATGTTCTGAAACGGGAGGGGACCCAAGAATAAGCTCTAAAATTATAACAAAGCCACAACAAAGTACTAGATTGAGGAAAGCCCTCAAATTATATTATTGTCCCCTTAGAAGGACCAGTTCCTTTGTGCTTAAGAATCATGCATAGAACTTATGTTGTACATGTTAACATCTTTGAAATCAAGGTATTATGTTATTATATGCTTTGACTAACATAAATTCTACCAATGATTTTGATATGATACTTGTGTTAGTGATAAGTCGTTCACCAACTTAACTGTTTGGATGTGGCTGATGCTTGAACAATGTTTTTGACGTTTATTTGTTATGTTTTGTACTTGTTTAGATGTAACTATCATGGAAGTTATTAATGAAAAAAGTTTATCCTCATTGTTGTGTTTAAATATTATACCTGAGTGTTGAACCTAACTTAAGAGAAGTGAGAATATTAGAAGATCATGAAGGCCGAAGTTCCACCATGAACTTCGGTGACTCCATCAGAAGATTAAGTGTAGAAGATTGCAAAAAACCAAGTAAATACAAGCTCTGCCTGATGCTGAAGGTCACCATGAACTTCGGCCCTAATAAATCTCTACATACCGAAGATTGGTGAATCTCACTTCTACCTCATCAAGACAAAAGATTATCAAATGCTCATGGCTAATCGAAATTCATCTCAACAACTTTCCAACACTGAAGTTCACTCCTGAACTTCGGTTCACTCCAAGAAGTCAAGATCATGTGAAGATAAAGACAAAATATGAAGATAAAGACAAAAGATAAGCAGATCGAGTTATAGAGTACAGATAAGCTAGTTATACATGTTCCCTAAGAATATATGGCGCTTGTACTTTTAAGTAGTAGAGTACTCAAGCATAGGCCAACCTAGTTTGACTTTGTACTTTTATCCATAGAATAATCTGAAGAGGAATGGTATGTAGCCTCTTCAATTTGTAGGATTTTACCTCTTGGTATCTTCCCTTGCACTATAAAAGGGATATCACCATCTCACTTCATCTTCATGGTTTAGATGAACTTAAGTGTAACTCTCTTCACATGATATAAAGATCTTCATTCCATCAAATACTTTTATCTTTCGTGTTCTTACTTTAAGTGTATTTAATCCCTGCATTTAATCTTCAAGTCTTTACATTTCCATACTATATATTGTTTGTATTTTTATTTTATTGTTGAGCAAAATGATCTCTCTAAGTTTATCTTTATATTCAAAACTTTGCAATTTCCAACAACTTGTATGTAAAACCTATATGCTCATGAGACAATTTTTTCTTATGTATTCTATTTCTTTTTTGACATGTTTTCTAAGGAAAATGAAGTTAAGCTAATAAGAATACATATTAAGCTCAAATAATGAATAACAAACCTCTTCCAGCAAGCTCAAGTAACGAAAACATGAATGCCATTGAAACCATATAGTTGACCAAAGTCGAGCAGAACTACAACAATTATAACATTTGGATGAATAAACCAATCAACAAAGTATAATAATTAAATGATTGAATTAGCTTTTTCATACCTATTTGTAGTTAAAGGAATTAGAATAAGATTTTTTTCAAGCATTTCATCAAGCACTTACTATGATTCATTTTCTTCAATCTAAACATAAAATCCACAGCTTCAAAGCTCGAAGTAAAAGTGGAAGAAGAAATAGTTGCTATCAAAATGATTAATATGAACATGATAAGTTACAAGCCTTGAAGTAAAATTCAAAGAAGAAAATACTTCAATAATTTTTGTCTCATCAATCGTTTTTTGTCTCTTCAACCAGAAAGGAACTCGATTATCAACAATAATTCTTCAAAATTGTTACTTCAAAAGTGATTCTTCAACATCAACCATTTCAACATCCATTCTTCAATATCGATTCTTTCATGGATTTTAGAAAAGTTTCAAATTGAAAAACAAGTTTGATAGACATTTGTGGTTGTCGGTTACTGGTAGGAAGGAAAAAGTAACTGCAACAACAAAAGTAATTTACAAAATTGTAACTAAAATCAATAATGGTATAATTAGGGGATATAGAGACGTAAATGAGACGAATCGATCAACAATGCACAACAGCAAATTGAAGGTAGATTTTTTGTATAGGAACATGTTTACGTAGGAGAACAAAAAAATGAGATAACTGTTAGGATCGAGACACTTAGCATACGAACAAGAAACTCACACACTCAGCTCACAAATTAAGAACACAAGAATTTAACGTGGTTCGGTCCAAAACTGACCTACGTCCACGGTGGGTAACTAGGAGTTTTATTTCTTGGTGCTACTCTGCACTCTCTCTGTGTTACATGGTGTTATGTGGTGCATAAATCTCTTCAACTGAAGCTCTATTTATATACATCTTGAAATGTATATAATATACATAAATTAGTGTGAAAATGAGAATGTTAAAATCAAAGATAGAAGCAAGCTTTGAATAAACAACCACCTACACGTCTTCCTCTTTTTGTTGACAACCTTGTTCAAACCTTCACACTTTTTCTCTGCAGCTTCTTTGACAAACCATAAGAGTGGCTTCACACTCAACAATCTCCCACTTGAAGCCACAGAACAATCTTCACCTGTGCTTCAACTGTGCATCCCAAAAAACACTTTTTGATCTTAGCTCCTTCCTAGTTACCCCGGCCTTCTCATCAGTTAACCTGAAAGGCCCGTTAAAACTCCCATGAGTTTCAACATGTTCGTCATGACTTAAACTGCCCTTGACCCGTTCTCTATCCCTATCGGCTCCCACTGAAAATGAACTACCGAATCCTGGAATAATCTGAGAACAAAGAACAATACTCTCATATTTAGCAAGTTATCAAAACCGGAGAGACTTTTACAGCTGAAAACTGGTTCTAAATCCACTGTCGTCCTGGACCTATGATTGAAACACGACCTATGCTCCCACTGTTGCAAAACCCTACAACTGAAACAATACTCTGTGCTCTTATTGCCACAATATCCTTCGACTGATTTTTCTGAACCTTTCCATGCTCGTTCAACCTGAATCTTCCTTGTAGCTCTAGGCTTCCTACTTGCAAAAGGTCACCCTCTTCTGCCCATGAGATTCTGTGAACCGGACTTTGTTTCTCTTCTGAACTGGGACGGTCACTCCCTCAGACGGTAATCCGACCATATACAGCGAACATTCATCGTTCACAAGTCTTACCTTTCCAAAGTCTCCAACTTTCAGATTCTGCAGTGCTTCACTGCTGTGGGTAGCGTGAAATGAAGCACCAGAATTCTTGACCCAAGAGTCTTCACTGCCTTCCACTGAGTCTCAATGCATCAAACCCAGACACATTCTCAGAAGCAGAATTTCCTCTATTTGGACATCGACTCTAAAGAATGTCCACACCTCAACGTCATGAATAACACCGAACTTTCTGATCCCGTGATTACACCTAAGTCTGCTGACTTTTTAATCACTGCTGGATCTACCAAAAACGGATTTTCTCTTAATTACTTGATCTGTTCATCCCATGATCTGTTCTTGAACCCCTGAAACTCTGATCATCGCTGGATTTGTCTGAACGTCTGATCTTCTGTAATTCTCTAATTTTCTCCGTTTACCAATACCACATCTTGAAATTTCTGACACATAAAGCCTCAATCTGCGTCTTTCACCAACTTTTCAATCTTCACTAAACGAAGCCTTGTCTGAACTTAACGACTGTTCTTCTGAACTCTGTTAAATAATCAACCTATTTAAACTACAGCAGAATACCGAACTGAGAATCAGAAACTGAAAATTTAAACTGAATCGATAAAACCCGACAAACGCTGTTGGCACTGGTTTTCGATTTCTTTAAATTTCTTCTGAGTTCAACTGTTCTTCACCGATTAAATAGAATTTTGATTCAACTGTTCTTGGCTCGTTATTTGCAAAATATAATCCCCACCCAAATTATTTTCTGGCTAAACTGCCCAAAACAAATGTTTGAGTGACTGTTTTGCGACTTTGACAAAGTTGAGGGATCAAACTGCAATTTTCCTGAAGTTCAGGGACTAAACCGCAATTTTCCCGAAGTTCAGGGACCAAACTGCAATTTTCCTGAAGTTCAGGGACCAATTTTCCAATTTCTAGAAATCTGCTACAGGAACCGCTACAGTGAACTGATACAGTGTCGTCTTCTCCGGCGGACTCCGGCGCTACAGTGTCGTCTTCTCCGGTAGACTCCGGCGCTACAGTGTCGTCTTCTCCGGCGATCTGGTTTCTTCGGTCACTATTCCGGCGAACGTTTGACCGGCGATTTGGAGGTCTTCCGGCAGTCAAAAAATCCAAAAAAATATATTTTCGGAATCTGCGGAACGAGACCTTTCCAACGGCGTACACCAAAATCGTTTTTGAGACAAAAATTTTTCGACCAAAAACAGAAAATCACCCTCTGGAGCTATACCAAGGCTCTGATACCACTTGTTAGGATCGATACACTTAGCATACGAACACGAAACTCACACACTCAGTTCAAAAATTAAGAACACAAGAATTTAACGTGGTTCGGTCCAAAATTGACCTACGTCCACGTTGGGTAACTAGGAGTTTTATTTCTTGGTGCTACTCTGCACTCTCTCTGTGTTACATGGTGTTATGTAGTGCATAAATCTCTTCAACTGAAGCTCTATTTATATACATCTTGGAATGTATATAATATACATAAATTAGTGTGAAAATGAGAATGTTAAAATCAAATATAGAAGCAAGCTTTGAATAAACAACCACCTACAAGTCTTCCTCCTTTTGTTGACAACCTTGTTCAAACCTTCACACTTTTTCTCTGCAGCTTCTTTAACAAACCATAAGAGTGGCTTCACACTCAACAATAACCAGAGACAACCATGTGTCCCCATAGATTTTCATTTATTACAATAAGATGATATATATATATATATATATATATATATATATATATATATATATATATATATATATATATATATATATATATATATATATATATATATATATATATATATATATATGTGTGTGTGTGTGTGTGTGTGTGTGTGTGTGTGTGTGTGGAAAGGTTCAAACGAGAACAAAAATATATGTTGAGAATGTGAGAATGCATTTCGACCATATAACTTTTAACATTTTATTATATTTAAAAAAGTTAAATATATCAAAATTTATTAATTTTTATTCCTTATAAGTGGCCATGTAGATCGATATAATATATATTTTTTAAATGTATTGTTTTCATTTTTTTATAAGAACTCTTTTAATGTGTATTATTCACATATGATTAAACTTTATATCTCTTTATTCACATTTGAATAAACCTTAATCTCATATGAATAATACATATGATGAGAATGTTTGTCACAAAAGTAAAAAATTCGTAATTTCATCTAAAATATTATATGGATACAAATAACCTTTTATATAGTATAAAAATTATAAATTTTGATATATTCAAATTTCAAAAGAGATAGTATTCTAAAATGGATTGCCGACGATTGTTCTCATATTCTCAACTTATCTTTTTGTTCTCGTTTGAACCTCCATGCTCGTCTTGTTTCACTGACGGTGATAGTCTTCCCTGCTACCCTTCTTTCATCAACAATACTCCTCCATGCTCGTCTTGTTTCACTGAAAAAATAACTTCCTTCATCGGCAAAAATCATTGGTGTGTAAGAATGATTTTGATTCAAAAGTATTATCCTTGTTTTTTTTCCTTTTTGCTACCATTTTAAATTTGATCAACTTGGAGAGTCTGACTTTAGGGCATTGGACTTTACCTGCTCGATGAAATGCTTAAAAAACTTACTTACAACTTACTATTTGTGTTATTATTTTGTTATGATTTTTCACATACAACTTTTGTTATTATTTTGTTATGAACTTTTACATACAATTAATATCGTATTATTATTCTATTACGAATTTATACGTATAACAAACTGAAGTTTATATTCTTCTTATTATGTTATGATTTTTCAAATACTACATTTTTGTTATTATTATTTTTTTTTATTTTTTAATACATCTTACTTATATTTTATTATTCTATTATGAATTTACATATACAACTAACTGCATGTTTATATTTTTTGTGTGCTTACAACTTAAAAGAACCTAATGCCCAAGAAAGAAAAACATAGCCTATACCAAAAAATAGTAGAACATATTACTTACTTTTGAATAAAAGTTAATATTTTTGAAAAGAATTTATTATCCAACTAAAATTTGGTTGAATACATACATGATACATCTTATGTATGTATTATGGTTAGAATTTGTATATTTTTTGTATTGTAAATTTATGAATTTTTATATGTACAACTTATGTCATTATTCAACAATGACTTTGTATTGTATATACCTTAATATTCATACTAGAATATGCTACAATACTGCACATAAATATTAGCTTAGAATATTCAAATGTGAATGGCTAATGTCTTCAGTTTTTCCAACACAAAATCTACAATTTTTAAATCTCAATATTTAGAATCTCATTCCATTAACTTATATTTAATTTTCAAAAATACAATAAGTAACAAAATATTTAGAAAATGATCAACTGAAAATTTATTATCCTTATATTTTCTATTATAATAACTACTTCCAAGATTATCTCGCGTCACGTTTACTCATTTTGTCCATATGTAATCAATAATCCGAATTTTAATCGTATTTTCTTTATTAATTACCTAAAATATCTTAAAAAACATGTATAATAAAAAAACAATTTATTTAATCATACCACACACAAATACACAAAGACATACACACAGAAAAATGAAAGTAATGAAAGTATAATGCTATATTACACAAGTTAATGAAAGTACGATGCTATAAAACAAATGAATGAAAGTATTCTTTCCATTCGCCTACTTTCAATCGATTTTACTCACGAGAGTGTGGACGGTTTTTTAATTACAATTTTCAGTTTTTGGGTCAACCATAAATTGAGTGGTTGTTTACACACATTCACAAAATAAGTAAAATCATGGAGTAAAATTTCATATATGTGTATGTTATATTTGTGAAATGCAATGCTTTAATTAGTAAACTGTAAAAATATTTTTTTAATAAAAAATCATAATTATTTTTTTAAATATTGAGAGTCAAATACATATATACACACAATTACAAACACAAACAATCACTCAAAGAATCACATGAGTACTCAAACGTACACATTGCAACACATAAAATTTAAGAAGAAATTTATTTTTAAAACAAAAGAATGATAAAAAACAAAAACCTGTTAAAAAGAAGTTAAATGAAGATAAAGAGAATGATGTTACTTTAATGTTAAACTATATTTTAGAATAAGTTTTATTTTATTTGCTATCCATTGTATCGAATGAGATGCCACTTCTTTTCTCCATGAATTTTCTGATTGGCAGTTTGGCACACAACCCATTCCATCACCAAAACCAAGGTTCTAAAAGACGTGCGGCATGGCGTGGCGGTGGGTTAAGCCTCAAGCCTTTGCGAGCCATGGCGAGGCTGCGGCATTTTAAGGCGTGACTTAAGGCGGAAATTTTGTTTATAATTTTTAATTTTGCATATAAATATATATGTATAATTACATATATACATATATATGACTTAAGGCAGCGATTTTCATGGCGTGGCGTCGAACACACGCCTCAGAGCCTTTGCGTGCCTTTGCGAAGCAATTGCGCGCCTTTTAGAACACTGACCAAAACAGACAACCTTTTTTCATTCTAATGAATAACGAACCATGAATTCTTTTCGTGAATTCATCATTACAGAGATTACCTAAATTAATTTATTTTCTATACTATGAATATTTCTATAAACTACATATAACTATATAAAAAATACTCTCCCATAACCATTTGAAATCATTTCAAAGCCAGAGGTATATTTCTTTGTGCGAATATATCTAGGTGGTCAGATCTGAAATAATAAGATATGTAGGAATTAAGTCAAATCTTGAAAAGCAGAGTTATTAATTTTTTTTTATTCTTTTTTATTTTAATGTATTAACTATTTACTTATTCTATATATTAGGCAAGTGCTTTGAACATGTATAAGTTTGACAGCAGAAGTATTATGGATTCCAAACTCCTGAAATTCACAAATCACAGGACCAATAAATCATTAAAGGTGTTTTGTTTGTAGGTTGTTTTTAGAATTAACAAAATATGTCAAATTATGATGTTTGCACCATGTCAACCATCATGTCCAATACACACTTGGCATTCTTTCTAGTCGCAATCCCATGATAATCTTTTCAATCTTTCCCTCGAAAACTAAATAAAAACACAAAATCATGATAAAATCCAAAATGCTGAAAACAAAGCCTTAAATGAATTCGGGACTGATAGCTGTGGACTTGTGACCAAATCGCCAACATTTGTGTTGATCTTGACTTATGAAACAAGTATTTTCTACAACCGACTTACAGCATGATTTACTTGAAGAACGTGATGTTATTGCATTGTTTTTAAATGTTAGACGTTTGCATATATGAAACCATGAATTTTACCTATAATAACAACTTACTTTTATTTTTATTACTCATATAAACAACTTACATATATGCCAATTGTACATTATTTGCTATATATTGTAATTATCCATAATAATTGTAATAATTGTAACTATTTTGCTATTATGTATAACGAAATGTATGTACATAGTGTCATCGTATCGCCTCAAAAACGCAAAAGTTGCTATTAAAGATTTTAAAAAAAACGGCATACGGGTAAACGAAATAAATACATTACCCATATCATAATATAGTAAAGTACATTGCTATTTTCTTACAATTTCCCCTAATATCGATCGTCTCACCAATAATCTCCACACGTACACTTCCCATCTTTAAAACAATGAAACCGTCGAACATCCCTAACAACAATCTCTCTCTCAACAACCTTTGACATAACCTTAATCGCCGAATGACAATCATTACAAACCCTAAGATTTTTCGCCACTCGAATCGGGACACCCGGTGGCATATTTAGTATCCCAAACGCTATCGCCAACCTCTCACTATGCCCACATAACAAACTTTCCTTTTCTTCCTCATTCACATCATGAAGAACACAAGACGTATCGGGCACGTAACCTTCTTGTTTCAATCTCTCCAGTAAATTTTCAAGAAACCCGTGGATTTTGTCACTTTGCGGGTGCGAAAAATCCCCCGCGACAAATTTATGAACTTCGTCATCGTACTCGATCCAACTACACCCCGGTTCTTTCTTGACCCCGTTTTTAATCATGTTTTTTCGTACTTCGGTCGCTTTTTTCCATAATCCGGCGGACGAGTAGATATTTGATAGTAAAACATAATGGCTGGCGACATCTGGCTCGAATTCGAGTAGATTTCGAGCAGCGATCTCGCCTAGCTCAACGTTTTGGTGAATCCAACAAGCACCAAGGAGACTACTCCATGCACCGAGTTTCTTGAACCGCGGTGGCATTTTGGTTATGAGCTCGTGGGCTTCGGTTAGCCGTCCGGCTCGACCGAGTAAGTCAACGATGCACCCGTAGTGGTCTTCGGTTGGGTCAACACCGTATTTAGTTTTCATTTTATGGAACAAGTTTAGGCCTTCGTCTACCATGCCCGAATGGCTACAAGCCGCGAAAAGGGAAATGAAGGTAACATCGTTAGGGTTAATTTCGGAAACCATGCGGTTGAAAAGTGACATGGCGATGTCTCCTTTCCCGTGCATACCGTACGCCATGAACATCACGTTCCACGTGATCACGTTTCTCACAGGCATTTCGTCGAACACCTTGCGCGCGAAATTTAAACAGCCACATTTCGCGTACATATCGGTTAGTGCACTTCCAACCGCCACATCCGTGGCTAAAAGATTTCTAATAGCATAAGAATGGATTTCTTTACCTTTTGCTAGGGCAGCTAAGGCCGCACAACCTGGAAGAACCGTCATTAGGGTTATGGAATTAGGTTTACACGTTACCTTTTTGACATTTTGATCTTGGGTAAGGGTTTCATCTCTTTGATTCATTTTATGTAGCAAATCTAGCGCGTGTTCATGGCATCCACAAACTACGTATCCTGTGATCATCGTGTTCCAAGAAACCGTATCTTTAATCTCCAATTTATCAAAAATGTTTCTTGAAATATCGATTTTTTTAATTCGGGAGTACAAGTCTATTAACGCGTTTTGAACATACCCGTCTTTTGAAAACCCCATTTTCACGATGAATCCATGCATGCCTTCTTTGTCATGAAAAGATTCACAGTGAACAGAAGCTGGAAGCACACTCGCCATTGTTGTAGGGGTAGCAGAAAGCCCAGAAAACTCCATCATTTTGAAGAAAAGAACAAGGGCAGAATCGTAAAATCCGTTTTGTGTATAACCCGCAAGCATTGCGTTCCAATTTGCAAGGCTCCGGTTTACAAGACGATCAAAAAGTAAACGGGCAGTTGTAATTTCTTTACAATTGCAGTACATGTCGACTAAAGCACTAGAAACATATGAGTTTTCGATCAAATTACCGTTTCTTAAAGTATACGCATGGATTTGTTTCCCATGGTGTAATAACTCTAAATGGGAGCAAGCAGGAAGAACACTTGAAATTGTGAATCCATCGGGCTTCATTTCTTCAAGAATCATGAGTCGAAAAACAGCCATGGCTTCCTCAAATCGATCTTGCTGTGAGAGCGAGCTTATCATGGTGTTCCAAGAAATTAAATTTTTTCCAGGAAACATCTCAAATAGTGAAACCGAATCTTGAATTCTTCCTAATTTTGCGTACATGGACATCAAAGAATTGTTTGTAAAACTCATGGTGTCGCCGATTTTTAAGCTGTACGCATGAACTTGCTTCCCGAGCATGACACCATGGCAATTTTGTAAATTTGAACAAGCAAGCGACATGCTGACTAAGGTGAATGAATTGGGTTCCACTTTATCGAACTGCATTTGCCTAAACATATCTAACGCAAGCTCCCATTCTTCTAACCTACACAATGAAGATATTAAAGAGTTCCATGAAACTCTATCTCTTTCAGTAATTTTATCGAACACCTTGAGGACATCGTTTAAATCCCCACTTTTTCCGTACATGTTCAGCAGCGTATTGGAAACGGTCACTGAAGATGCATCGTACCCAAGTTTGACAACTGCACCGTGAACCTGTTCACCCAATTTCCAGTCCTGGATTTCTGTAACTGCTTTTAGAACAGCGGGGAAAGCGAAGTTGTCGGGGCGATGACCGGCGGTTGTCATGTCGATGTAGACCGAAATGGCTTCGTGGAAGTTGCCGGAACGGGTGTGAGATCGAAGCTGTTCGATACATGATGAATATGAGCGTGAATCTGATGTGGGTTTTTGATTTGATGAAGGGGTTTTGGGGGGAATTCGAGAGTTGTGGTTTTTGTTGATGGGTTTTTGTTGTTGTTGTTGGTGAGTTTGAAAAGGGAGGGAGATTGTGAATGCGGACATTGATGGTTATATTCAAAGCTCATCTGCTCATTTCCGCAAGAAAAGAGGAAGAAGATGGAGGGAAATTTGATCCTTAGCGGTAAAGTCTCATCCACACACAACATCTTGATGGCTCACAAGTCACAACCAGACACAATAGAAATTTGCTAAAAGCAATTAGTTTCAAGAAAAATAAATGTATTATGTTGGAGATCGGGTTTGCATTTAAAAATAAAAGTATAAGTTTAACAAAAATAATTCAATATTTGTGAAGAATGTACTAAAATAATTGTTTAATATATACTAAAAAAAATTATAATCGGGGTAACCGACTAACAAGTGAAATCTATATGTTATAATGTTACATTGATATTTTGTTTATATGTTTTCTTTTATTAAATTTAAATATATAGTTCAAATATTAGTATTACTTATATTTTATTTTTACTTACACTGCCAAATTAACTATACATTTATATGTTCTCAAACCCCAAATGAGACATCTTTTGTATGTACAATGATCTAGTACATATAACAAATGTTTGATGACTTATCTTAGTCCATCTCCAATGTATTAAACTCTAGAGTTTAATGGAGTGTCAAGTAGGATAGAGAAACAATTAAAATTGATTTTTAATTTAATAAAATTTAAATGGCACAACATCATTATGTTAAACTCTTTTTATAGAGTTCAATGGTGATTAAACTCCACCATTCATATCATCACATCACTCATATTTTAAATTCAATTTAATTCCTATTGAACTCTCATCGGAGATGATCTTAGACAAATGAAAAATATATGGTTTTCTCAAGTTATGTCCTAATGCATCAAATGCATGTCATAGATTTCGTATAAACAACAACTTCTACTTATACCCATCAATAAGTTAATGAATGGGTTGAGTGAACTTATACCCATCAATAAGTTAATGAATGGGTTGAGTGAACTTTTTGTTAGTGCAATGACTTATCATGTATATGAAAATGCTTGTTGACCTTATTACAGACAGTAAAAAAACATTGTTATTTTATGAACTTAAATCCAAAAAGTAATCATTAACTCTAGGCATGAGTATATGGATCGGAAAAACTGAACCAATCCGGAACCAAATATACATATTCGGTTCAGTCTTTGGTTTTTTAAAAAATGCTAATTCGGTTTCGGTCCGGTCCTCAAACCATACTTATCCCTAACCCTATTCTTGATCATGAAAAATTGAACCGAACCGAAACCAAACTGAACCGAAAGGGACCAAATTTACATATCCGGGCCGGTCTTCGGGTTTTAAGAAACGCTAATTCGGTTTCGATCCGGTCCCCAAACCATGCTCATCGCTAATTAACTCCACTTCGATTGCAAGGAAGCATAGCCACCTTGACTTGTCGCTTCAATAAATAACCTAAACATATATTTGTTGCATTACTATAAAGGATAAAATCTTTGGTATCTTCGGATAAGGACAATATCAATGCTTGACACTGCTTTCTCTTTCGCATTATAATTTGCTAGCTTAGCAAGTTAAACACCATGCACGAAAATAAAAGCTAATTCAGAAAGTTAGATATTATTTTAGGAAGTACATTTGATGTCATACAGGTAAATGAGAAACCATGTCAGTTTTAACACCCGTTCTGAAAATCATACACTTTGGTTGTTGTGGTTGCAATGGAAATTCTTTCAAAAAAGGTAACTTTCTCCAACCAAAATAACATATATAATGGTTTTATTTTAAGCCGCAAAAGAGGCCAAAATACAATGACATTTATGTATATTTCCCTAAATTTAAAAACAAAATTTTTCAAAAATTATCAATTGAATATTATGTAGAAAAATTGTAAACATTTTGACTTTTATTGCAAAAGATAAATTTATGTAAAGATCTCAACTTAATATAAACAATGTAGATCAAATAAATTTGTAAGGATCATTAGAATTCTCTCTACTCTTAACCGCCACATAACGGTAATCTTCATAAAACTACAAAAAGATGAAAAAGAATTGCTAGTTTCTTATTAATAACATATCTTATTAACATCCAACCTTGTACCATTATACTAGATCCACTCATGTTTTCCTACTTCCAAAAAGCAATCAATCCACTAGAAACTCTTCAAATAAAACATCATTACAAATTTTTAAATTTATCCGATCCGTATCCCATCCAACGGCTCTCAATTGCTCCAAAAAGTCCTCAAACCGAGATTCCAATGCATTTAAACTTTCTTTAAGTTCATCAAAACCATCATTTTCTTTGCTACTTGTCTTATACAGCCAATACGTTTGCCAAACACTTTTCAATACCGAGAGGCTTGTGGCTCCATCCTAATAATACCAACATACTTACATTCTTTTACTCATAATAGCAACGTACTTTCATTTCTTTATTTTACTATAAATCACAATTCACAGCATACCTTAAAGGAAACAAGGGTCTCAAAATCTTTGAACGGTTGTTTATTCACCACAAGAATGTATTTCTCATTGGCGTATAGTTTCAAAAGCATCTTAATCTATCAAAAACAATAATAATAATAATAAATGAATCGTTTATGACTTTATGTTAATTTAGAAATATGTTTACGTTAAAAAAGTGTGAAAAGAATACCTTGAGGCCTGATTTTTCGCCACCAAGCATGTCAAACAAAGACACACCAAAAGTAATTCGTGGTACAGAAAATTTCTCCCATGATAAAATATTTTCCATTTTGTTGCATTCCTCACATCCTAAATTCCAAATTACATAAATCGGGAACTTTGTTAGGGCACATTGAAAGAGATAACAACGTACTTTACTTTTTTTTACCAATATAGACAATGTACTTTATTTTTTACCCGTAATAGCAATATATTTACATAATTTTACCAATTATAGAAATAGTGACACACAAGAGCAATGTACTTGTGATTCCTTACTCATAATAGCAACATACTTATATTACTTTATTAATAGCAATATGTAACAAATAAAGTACAATACCCATTTTGGTCGGGAAATGTAAGTACATTGCTATTATAGGAAAAAGAAATTATGTACAAAGCTTACCTAGAACTGTGGAGTTTGAAACATGTAAGTTAACCAGTATTCGGGCACGCTTTAGATTTACCTGAATAGAATAATGTCAAAAATGCTGCCAAAAACAATTCATTTGATATAAAGAGAAATAAAAATGGGATGCACAAAAAATGAATATTGGAGAAAATAGTATAAAAAACGAAACTAAGTAATTTCTGGAGAATATACTTTTAGTTTGAAGTAAAGGGTTAAATGCAAGAAATAGCAATGTACTTTCATTTATTAGTTGATTATAGCATCATACTTTCATTTTTTCCTGTTACAACATTACAAAGGGTTAAATGCAAACAAAGCAATTTTTCAAGGTACAATGTATTAATTAGAAAAACGTTCAAAAGTGCGATGTTGTAATGGCAAAAGAATTTGAAAGCAGGATGCAATGGTACAGAAATAAATGAAAGTACATTGCTATTTTTTGAAATTTAATGTGTAACATTATCTCACTGTGTCAAATTGAAGAACAGAAAGAGACTGGTAACGTAGCCAAAGATGCAAAAGGCGCATGGTCATCCATGTTGATGCTAAAACTGGATATGATCTCACAACACCAGGTGTAGACTGCAATAATATTAAAAAGTTACATCACACTGCAAGAAATAGCAACGTATTTTTATTGATTTTTTTATTATAGCATTCTACTTCCATATTTCCTATAACTAACAATGTGATTCAAATATTAAGCAATTTTTGCTGCTATAATTAGGTAGATTGGTCAAAATATAATGTCTAGATAAAAAAAATTGGAAGTACAATGATATAATTTGGTAGATATTTTAAAGTATAATGTCTTAATAAGAAAATGATTGAAAATATAATGTTATAACAGAAATTGAATAGCAACATGACATACCAGGACCAATATGCCAAGACCAAGTCCAAGGAGTTGTGCAGATACTTCCCAAACTTCCTCCTGAAATTTATTTTATTAAAAAAAATTCATGTAATTCGCTAAAAACGTTATGCAGATTGAAATTGTGAAGATAATACCATTAAAAACCGAAAGTGAAATTGTTATTTCTTGAAGTTGAAAGGGCAAACTGCAGTAAATAACAACATACTTTTCCTTTTCTACCAATTTAGGAAAATTTCCAATGCAAAATGACCTACTTGTCCAAAATTAATTGCCATTATTTGCTTTAAATCTTAATCTTTAAATGTGCAGAAAAACTCAGGTGCTACTAATGTGATAAGGTACCTTTTGCTTTTTTTTTTTTTTTTATGTAAACACAGACAAGTACTTCTTGACACAAAAGAAAGACAAAACCAAAAAAGAATAATGGGATCAAATGGCACCAAAAACTACATGTAAAAGCACCAATTTTTCCTCTACTTTTGTAATTTTTTATGGATATTTTGAGACTGACTAATGGTCAAATGGTGTCATTAAACTATTGGATTTATTATGTGAGTGAACATAGTAAAAACACCATATTAACATTCTATTATGATTTATACCTTTGCTGCCACATCACCAAGATTTCCTGAAATAGCAAAATGATTTTGAATCACCCGAAATGAAGGATCCTTTAGCCCTCTTGCTACAGCCTGTTTAAGTTAACAATCACATCAACTTCTAAAATTTTGAAAGACAAATTAGAGAGAATGAAAATTTATTGCACTTTTATACTTTTATCTTTTATATATTTACATGTTATGGAGTTTGTATGAAAAAAGAAGAGGAATTAAGTACCTTAGCAAGATTCCCTAAAGATGCCAGTGGCAGGAAATATGCAGGATAGAGAGGTGTAGTGAGATCAAAGATGCTGCATAACATTAAAATTTAAAACAAAGAAAAAAATTTATAAAATTTATAAATAAAACTTGGGTAGAGTGGGAATGCGATGGTATTAGTACTAACACGTTAAAATGTACAAATGGGTTAAATGCAAGAAATAGCAACTTACTTTCATTTATTTGTTTATTATATATAGCATCCTATTTTCATTTCTTCTTATTACAGCATTGCAATGTCATCCAAATACAAAGCAATATGTGGAGATTTTTCAAAATAGAATGTCCTAATAAGAAAAAAAAACTACACGTAGAAAGAAATAGAAGTCGGATGGTGTAATAAACAAATAAATGAAAGTACATTGCTATTTCTTGCATGGAAAAGGGCAGTGACAAGTGTCAACATGTATTAGTCACCTTCCAGCACTGCCAATGAAGTCTGCATACATACGCCATTGTTTTGGATCATCATCAAAAAGCTTTCCAAATCGTCCACCTGTCAAAGGCAATCATCATAGTTGTTAAACTCGTACGAGTCACGAGTCGACTCTTACGAGTCGAGTCATTTTAAACCCTAAACGAACCGACTCGGTAGTATGACTCGAAATTGTTGTGACTCGGTAGAAAAAATACGAGTCACGAGTCGACTCTTACCGAGTCGAGTCAACTTGTGACTCGGACGAGTCAAATAACCTGTGGGTAATCTTGTTTTCCAGCAGATAATGTTGTTTTTAACTAATAAAATAGGCGTTTCTCTACATATATATAACATTATTTGATGACGCTGTTCTTAGTTTAATATATTATAAACTTAGGATAATTTAAAGAGGGGTATATGCACTACCATTCAATAAATATTATATCTTTATATGTGTATTATATATTTCAATATAATTTCTTTAATATCCTGACTCTTACGAGTCGAGTCGCGAGTCGAGTCACGAGTAAAAAAAATTACATTTCGAGTCACGAGTTGACAACTATGGCAATCATAATTAATGCAAAAATTGTGGTGTTTTTTGTATCTATTTATGATCTTTTCATGAAACATTACCTATGAAAAATCGCCCAATGGCACCAATCCCATCTTTTGACACCCATCTACATGTTTAGGTAAATATAATCAAATTTTATGGTTATCTTTAAAACCCTAAAAGGAAATTGTAGCAATTATATGAGTATGGAGGGTATAGATGGAAAATCACCTGATGGCAGCAGCAGAAGCTGCAGCTGTGGTTCCAGAAGAATAGTCCAAACCAACTGCCTGTACATAAATGCACAGAATTTTATACAAGGGCTAAATGCATGAAATGGCAGTGTACTTCCCAAAAAAGTTTATTCTGGCACTTGGTTTAAAAAAGCGTAAGGCGCCCCAAAGCGCTAAGCGAAAGCGCTCGCTTTTTGAACACGAAGTGCTCAAAATTTAAAAAATAATAAAATAATTATAAGTTCTTAAAAATCATATAAATACCAAAAAAAAACCCTCTAAAATGCTTAAGTCCTAATTGCCTAGTCAAAAGTCGAACTAAAGATCATCCAACTCATCATCATCATCGACTCGCACAACACCATTCCCCTCGTCACTATAAACGCCAATATCCTCTTCTATCTCTTCATCCACCGAGCGTCAACGGGATTGTTGAGTAGATTGAGCGGGAGCTTTTCCTTTATTAATTCCCGATGGCCCGGCTCCATCATTTCTTCCTCTTGAACCTCTAGTTACATAACTAGGCTCATTAGCACCACAAGCATTAAAAACATGTCTCCACATTAAATCATCACCAACAAAGACTGCATCATCTTCGTTCTCGTCCTCTTCCAACCTTCCCATTAACCACTCATTGCTTTCATCCATATCTTCTAACATGATCCGATCTTTCTTCTTATCTTTTGTTCGGCGCTCCAATACTCGATTGAACTTTACATACACCATATCATTCAATCTACACTATGCCAATCTGTTTCGCCTCTTTGTATGAAGCTACAAGAAAAGAAATTCAAATTTTCAGCAAGTTAAATAACAAATTTCAGGAATATATGAGAAAAACTTATGATTTTCAGCAATTAGCAACTTACTTGTTGAAATACACTCCAATTTCTTTCGCAGCTTTTAGCACTACAAGTGAGACTAAGCACCCGTGCAGCAAACTTTTTTAGGCTAGGAGCCGAAGACCCATATGATGCCCACCATTCAGCTATAAAAAACAAAATAAAAATCAAGTTAATACTAAGTATATCACTATAAAACAGCAAAATGATTTAAAATATCATTTAATTTACCCGGTGATTTTGTCTTCCTTTGTCGAATAGCCAACACATTACCAAAGAGACCTTCCGCGTTCCGTTATTTATCTAACTCACCCGAAATCTTGTCTTGAGTTTCTTGGTCCGGAACAAGCCTCAAAATGCAGTCGTATAAACCTTGTTCTACTTCTTCACAACCGTCATAGAAGATCCCCGGGTTCAAGAAATGTCCCGCCGCATGTAAAGGCCTATGTAATTGGCAATCCTACCTCTCATCTATGATTTCAAAAGCTCTTTTTGTACTCATCCACTCTATGTCGAAAGCTTTCCCGAATGGTCTCTTTAGCCCTATCCATGGCCTCGTATATGTAACCCATGGCCGGATATTTTTCTCCGTCAACCATTCTAAGAACCGTCACTAAGGGACCCGTCAACTTCAAAGAATATAATTTATTTCTCCAAAATGTGTCTTGCATAAAGTATTGTTTAACTTTTATCCCTTTCGGTTCTGTAGACCACTTGGATTCTTTCCACCATCTTCCTTAAATTGTTTCGTTGTTTCTGGAATTGTGCAAGAGTGATGAATGTCGTAGCAAATATCATGATCGCTGGCCTATGCAAGTTTCTTTGGTTTGTGAAAGATCTCATCAGGTTCACAAGTTGCACATGGGTATATATATACCCATTTGCAAAAACCGCCTTCTTTATTGTACTTTTGACCTTAGGAATCTGTTTCCCGATATCCTCCAACATCAGATCTATGCAATGCGTAACACATGGTGTCCAATAAAGATGTGGTCGTTTAGCTTCCAACAACTTCCCTACAAAGTTTATGATTAAGATGGTATAGATCTAATGTTGGAGGATATCGGGAAACAGATTCCTAAGGTCAAAAGTGCAATAAAGAAGGCAGGTTTTGCAAATGGGTATATATATACCCATGTAAAACTTGTGACCCTGATGAGATCGTTCACAAACCAGAGAAACTTGCATAGGCCAGCGATCACGAGATTTGCTACGATATTCATCACTCTTGCACAATTCCAAAAACAACGAAACAGTTTAAGGAAGATAGTTTGCTCACAAAAGTGGGAAGAATCCAAGTGGTCTACAGAACCGAAAGGGATAAAAGTTAAACAATACTTTATGCAAGACACATTTTGGAGAAATATATTATATTCTTTGAAGTTGACGGGTCCCTTAGTGACGGTTCTTGGAATGGTTGACGGAGATATATATTCGGCCATGGGTTACATATACGAGGCCATGGATAGGGCTAAAAAGACCATTCGGGAAAGCTTTTGACATAGAGTGGATGAGTACAAAAGAGCTTTTGAAATCATAGATGAGACGTGGGATCGCCAATTACATAGGCCTTTACATGCGGCGAGACATTTCTTGAACCCGGGGATCTTCTATGACGGTGGTGAGGTTTGTGAAGAAGTAGAACAAGGTTTATACGATTGCATTTTGAGGCTTGTTCCGACCAAGAAACTCAAGACAAGATTTCGGGTGAGTTAGATAAATAATGGAACGCGGAAGGTCTCTTTGGTAATGTGTTGGCTATTCGACAAAGGAAGACAAAATCACCGGATAAATTAAATGATATTTTAAATCATTTTGCTGTTTTATAGTGATATACTTAGTATTAACTTGATGTTTATTTTGTTTTTTATAGCTGATTGGTGGGCATCATATGGGTCTTCGGCTCCTTACCTAAAAAAGTTTGCTATAAGGGTGCTTAGTCTCACTTGTAATGCTACAAGCTGCGAAAGAAATTGGAGTGTATTTGAACATGTAAGTTGCAAATTGCTAATAATCATAAGTTTTCCTCATATATTCCTGAAATTTGTTATTTAACTTGCTGAAAATCTGAATTTCCTTTCTTATAACTTCATACAAAGAGGCGAAACAGATTGGCACAGTGTAGATTGAATGATATGGTGTATGTAAAGTTCAATCGAGCATTGGAACGCCGAACAAAAGATAAGGAGAAAGATCGAATCATGTTTGAAGATATTGACGAAAGCAATGAGTGGTTAATGGGAAGGTTGGAAGAGGACGAGAACGAAGATGAGGCGGTCTTTGTTGGTGATGATTTAATGTGGAGACATGTTTTTAATGCTTGTGGTGCTAATGAGCCTAGTTATGTAACTAGAGGTTCAAGAGGAAGAAATGATGGAGTCGGGCCATCGGGAATTGATAAAGGAAAAGCTCCCGCTCAAACTACGCAACAATCCCGTAGACGCTTGGTGGATGAAGAGATAGAAGAGGATATTGGCGTTTATAGTGACGAGGGGGATGGTGTTGTGCGAGTCGATGATGATGATGAGTTGGATGATCTTTAGTTCGACTTTTGACTACGCAATTAGGACTTAAGCATTTTAGAGGGTTTTTTTTGGTGTTTATATGAATTTTAAATGATTTTTAAGTACTTATAATTATTTTCATATTTTTATTATTATTTTAATTTTGACCGCTTCCGTGTTCAAAAAGCGAGCGCTTTCGCTTAGCGCTGCGGCTCCATGAACCCTTAGCGCTTTCGGGGCGCCTTAGGCTTTTTAAAACCAAGATAATTGCTATAATTCGATAGATTTGTCAAAGCACAACGCTCTAAATAATTTGAAAGTACCATAAGATGCTATAATAATATTTTTTTTTGGAAAGTACATTTTTATCCCATACAGAATCTATGATTCAGCTTCAAGTACTAGATATAGAGCAAAAAGATCATGATAATGACAAAATAACAAAATAGATCATTGAAATGAAAAACAAAGGGATAAGAGCTAGAGGAAATTAGGGAATCAAAATGTTTGTTTGTTAATGTAAAAAAAAAAAAAAAAAAGTAGCGAGTTAGATTGATACCCAATCAGAAGTACTGGCTTGAGTTAGATTGACATGCCTTTAGAAGACTTGAAGTGACCAATGTGTGACAGATCCATGCAGTCACATTGGTTGGAAACTGTAACAACATATATTCCAAGTAATCATCTGAAACAGATCCTGCATTTCAAATTTTAACAAAAATAAAACAATTAGAGAAGAAACACATATTTATTAATAATGTGATAGAAAATGAATAAACCTGGGAAGCCAGCAGGTAGAACAAAATCTTTAACAATATCAGGAAGCCATGGAAATTCTTTTGAAGAATATCCATTAGATTCGGAGTCATCTTCAAGAAAAGTTGTCAAGTGAAATTTGTCATCGAGTATATACCTGAAGAGTCAAAAAGGTCATTTAGTTTGAGAATTCACCAAAAAGGAAAAGTTTGCATCTAAACAAGAAAACTAGTTTTGTGATGCAAATTTAGCTCAATATAACTTGCAAATTCAACATGATCCAAATGGTATATCAAGAAATGTAAAAGGAAAATACCTCTTTGAAGATCCGTTCCCATATCTTTCCACTAAAACAACTCTATGCTCGCTACCATCACTACATCCAAAAACCAAATAAAGTTACAAATCAAATATGCAAACATATATATTTGATTTGGAACTGATCCACAAAGAAGAAAAGTATCAAACAAAACAACACTAATTTTCACGAATGAAGGATACTTAACATTCAAAAAAAAAAAAAAAAAAAAAAAGTGCTCTTGTTACTTAATTTCGTTTCTGTAACGCATTGAAAATGTATGAAGTGTGTAATACAACTGGATTAGCACATAGAGATACCTCATTGACCTAATGAATCCAAATTACATACAATCGCACAATGTTATGACCGGTTTGTGTGAAAACAATGCGTCACAATTCACAAAACACTATAACCTGTTGGAATACCAAAAGCATACTGACATTCGTTATTTTACTCTACTATCTGTTAATTTTGTGGACTTACGATAACACCAAATGAAGACATTAAAATTCTAAACAACAAATAGATCCAATTTATGTTCCTTCTACATACAGTGGAATATACAGAGAAGATGCATAAGAAATGTTTCTATCAATAAACTACGTAAGCAAACTACTCATGAACATAAATAATCACTAAAATGAAACTATAACGGGATGAAAGTGTAACCAATACGTTGTGCGTTGCGTATCATCTTCAGACTCTTGTTTCGAAGAATTAGTTTGCTTAGAAGAAGAGTTGCATACAAATTGAATCCTCTGCAGCCTAGTGGCAGTGCTAAAATTGAAATTCGGGAAGGAGAGCTGCAACGCGAATGACATTTTGTAGTATGAAATGAGAGCTAGAATTAGGGCTTAGGTTTTACAAATTGATTCGAGCTTTCTCTTGTGGAAGGAGGCAAAGCAGCAAGGCCTGCGATGGTGGGTTGAGGTCTTCCCTATCGGTTTGCTATTAAATTTTTAAAAATAGTTCTATTCAATAAAATATCATTAGGGCTCATACGGCAACATACATAGCAAGAATTTTTTTTTTTTTTTTTTTTTGAACGGCAAATCTATCCTACTCCTACTCCTAAACTACTCCTTGTAATGTTAGTGTCAGGGTTTGAACCCATGACACTTTTTTTATATTGGTTTGTAAAATAGTTGAAGTACGAAATTAGACACTAAATTGTTAAATTTGTATTTATTTAATTGTTAAATTTTATTTAAGTCGTAAAAGATTGTTGAATTTGTTGTTTTTGATTCAAGACGGTTATTAAACTTATTCTTATCCATTATCCGTCATAAGGACTACTTTGAACAAAAAAAAAACAAAAATCTCAATGACATTTTACAATTTAAACAAAGTTTAGTGACTAAATGAACGCATCTTCAATAATTTAGTATCTAAGTTAGACCTTAACCATTTTTTATTTCGTGTTCGTCTTTTTTAGGTTTTTTTTTTCATACATTGCAAATCACATCAATTGGTAAGGCTGTGTGGTGTGGTCTACTCTTTCCTCTCGCTTTTTCTTTATTACGTCAGCATCCGATCAGTACTCTTAACTCCTCCTCATACCCCTGAAAATTGTCACATCTCACTTCCCCCTACTTTTCTTAATTAAAAAAGTTGTTTTGTGTGTGTATGATGTTTATTCCTCGCATGGTGAAAATGGCTTTATGGGGAAGAAAAGTGAGGGGTCCCCTCGGGAGGGGGCGATGTATCTTGCGATGCGAAGGAGGTCCTTCCCACACCTGCCTCCCTCCCCGCACCCATACTGAATAGTCTGATGATCATATTCTTTTAACCTTTGTATATGCATTGATCTAATTAAACAATATATTAATAGTTTAATAACTAGAGATATATGATTAAAGTTTAATAAAATATGAGTTAGTGTGAAAGAATGTATTATTTTGTGTAATTTTCTAGGACATGGGTGCTTATGACTCATCAACATTAATTTTAGAAGGTGATTGGTTAAAAGCCAGACTTTGATGTCAATTTGATGGTCAAAATGCAAGACACTTTCGCATATTTATTCGATCTAATTTTGAGGTTCATGAGTTAATTTACTATATATTAGGAAAATTTTATATTTTTTACAAGACTCGTGAATTATGTTTAAATGAGAAGTAAAATGGATATGAAGATGATCATATTTCAATATTCTTAAAATTATATATTTGAAAAGAAATTTTTTTGAATATTATATATGTACCATTATAATTATACTATTAAATTTGTGCTCATTTAATCATCAAACTTTGTTTAAGTTGTAAAATGTCATTTAACTTGTTATTTTTTATTCTAAGTGGTCACTGAACCTACTATCACCGGTTATAAAGATCAATTTCAATAAAATTAACAAGTCTAGTGACCTTTTACAATTTAAACAAAGTTCTGTGACCGAATGAGTACAAATTCAATAGTTAAGTGGCTAATGAGCGGTAATGACTTCTTGGCCAAGTGGTAAGGCGTCGTCCTCTAACCTTGAGGTTGAGAGTTCAATCCCTACTAGGGGGAATAGGTGGATTATAAGGTGATTAGAGTATGAGTATGATAGATTTGTCGTTAAAAAAAGTGTCTAGTGAGCACAAAATTTACAAGTTTTTGAACATCACAAACCAAGTTTGTAACAATAAGTACACCCTTGGGGGAGGTGCTAAAGGGGGTTCAGTTTCGTTGCTTGATTCATCGTTTTGGTTTTCGGGTTTACAGAAATTCAATAGTTAAGGGTCTAATGATCACAAAATTTACAAGTTTGTGACATCCCAAACCAAGTTTATAACAATAAGTGCACCCTTGGGGGAGGTGCTAAAGGGGTTCGGTTTCATCGCTTGATTCATTGTTTTGGTTTTCAGGTTCACGGAAATGTAATGTATTGGAAATGTAATATTGAGATGGATTTTATTGGAAGAGACTATAATCCCTGAGGGAGAGGGTAATCCTGAGAGAGTGCAATTTAGTAAAATCCACTTCTTGCACCGACATTATTGTTGTTGGGATGGATATTTTTGGTATTGGAGAATATTTGGCATTTGGATTTCGAGATTTGACGAATTTTCTTCACCTTGATGGTTTCTTTTTTGAGAATAACCTGCTTTTTTGGATTTGCCCCGGTTAAAATCTATTTGAATTTGAAGAGGAAAGGGATTTGAGAGATTCTGAATATTAGAAAGAGTGTAGAAGGGTGGTATGGTTTTTGAAATTGTTGAAGGTTGTATCTATAGGGGAAAAATTTTAATTAAATACTTTTTTTTAAATAGCCATTCAACAACTAGTTCCTTTGTGGGATGATGAGTATGGTGAAATCGCTCCACGCACAACGTCATGAACTCGCCGGCTGACGAATCCGGGGCCCCCTGACCTTTCACCATCTAGAAGACGGCTTCATCCACCCTTAGGCTATTTGAAGACTCAGAGATGATTAATTATGATGATGGAATGCTATAAACATGTTATAGCAGAGGGATAGAGATGGAGGTCAAAACTTGGAAGAATCATACGTTCGCATCTAAAATTGTGAAGAAAATCCCATACAACATATCAAGGGGAAAAGTTTATATGGTTGTGAAAATCCGTTTTTGGCACTCTTGTTTAAGTTTCAAATTAGGCACCATTTTACAATGATACACTCTTTTATTGGAAGATAAACAATAACATTTGGAATTATTAATCCCATATGACCACTTTGTGTGGTGTTGTTAAGGATATCACACGCCAATACAAAAGATTTGATCGTGACAAAGCTAAACATCAAACGTAGTTTATAAAGAAATTATATGTGATAGATTAGTTATAATCAACTATTTAAAGATGAGTTTAAATTTATAGGATCTTGTGATCATGATCCTGCAAATAATAAAATAACACGATTACAGATATAACCATTTGCATCATTTAATACACACTTTAATCAACACAAAATTCTTAACGATTTACATATTATATAATCTAACATATGATATATCTCATTATAATAGCCATGGAACTGGTCGATGTGGGACATGAGTAGTGTAAGTCGTTTTATTATTAATTGTAAAGATAAACTAAATACAACATAAGTCATTCTTAACTAAAATACTTTGCAAATTGTTCAAGTATATTATCACTACAGTGACAAAACTCGTACAAAAAAAAAAAAAAAACAAATAAATCAAAAAGTACATTGCTATTTTATTTCATCCCTTGCATATACCGATTACCAAACACCACTTTTATTCATGTGAACAACCAAACAAAACAAGAAGGATTACTGATAACAAGCTATATTACAACACCATGGAGAATAACAATAAACAGGAATCACATAACATTATAAAATGTCCAAACGATTTACAATAATTTGAAGAAATAAATTAACTTGTAGAAGTGTTTGAACCTTGCTTTTGTTCATTACTATTTTCCTCCAAGATTCTATGGAATTCTTTCTCACTTGCTGCAATTAATCGCTTCATAGCATCAAATGTAGTCAGCCTAATGCTGCAAGAACCAAACAAAATGAGAGGGCAAATTGGTCATTTCTTTTTTCTTTTTGCTTAATCTAATAACTTTTTGACTTGATACAAAAAGAACAACTTAATAAAAGAAGTCAAGAAAATGAGGCTTGCCCCGTTAAGTCCCAACTTTTTACAAATTTGTCCTCATTTGTTTTTTCCTTCATTTTCTCATAACTTTTTAAACATCATTTATCGATACAAAACTTAATGAGAAAAAAAAATAATAATAATAGGGCCAAAGTGAAGCAAACCTGCTGTTTGGTAATGTTTTTAATGCATTAGGAACAAAACCTCTGTATAATCCAGCAACACCATCTTTAGCAATAATACCTGCACAATATAATCCAATTAAAAGATTAATTGTGTTATTGTATTTTTCAAATTTAGAAGAAATAAATGGTTAAAGAAATAAAATTAATACTCCATATGGCCAAAAAATAATTCAACCGTAGATTGTTAAGATTGAAATTAGTACTTTTTAAATTCAAAAATTACATATATTTAATTTATCATCTCCATGATGTTTTGTTTATAGTACCTTTTATAACTCATTTGATATTCAACAGTCAAATGCAAGATATAGCAATGTACTTTCATTTGTTTGTTTATTATAGAATATTACTTTTGTTTCTTTCTATTACAACATTGTACATTCAATATTATTCTTATTAAGGTATTGCACTATGAAAACTCTACCCAATTATAGCATCGTACTCTTAGTTCTTTTTTCTTATTAATACATTGTACTTTGAAAAATCTACCCAATTATATCAATAAAAAATTACGTTATATCTCAATGACATTGCTATAATTGGATCGTTTTTTCAAAGTACAATGCTATAATAAGTCAAACAACAGACTTCTAATTTTTGGGCCGACATCAGCTTTTTACGGGCTAAATGCAAGTAATAGCAATGTACTTTCACTCATTTATTTATTACAGCATCTTACTTTCATTTCTTTCTATTACAATTTACAACATTGTGCTTTCAATATTTTTCTTAATAAGGCATTATACTTTGAGAATTCTTCCCATTCGTAGCATTGTACTTTTAGTTTTTTTCTTTCTTATTATGGCATTGTACTTTAAAAAAAACAATAAACAAACAAACAAAAGTACATTGCTATTTCTTTAAAAAAATTACCTGGAAAAGCCTCCAAAACAGTCTTGTAAGGTGTACCCCTCATTTGCATTTGCCTTCTTATGGTGTCCAAAGGGTAACATGTAACAGTGGCAATAGTGGCTGCCACAAAGGCTGTCACTAGTGATGCTTCAGTTTTGTTTCTGAACTTTTCTGGTAATGACTTCTTTACCCTTTAATCATAATCACATAAATTCATCAATAACTACCAAAAAGCATAATGTACTTTAACTATTTTCTGTAGTGATTATTACCTGGTTTTGTAAAAGGGAAAAATACAGAAAAGCACAAACTATTACCAATTTACCACCATTTAATTGATTTAGACACCAAAATATTATATTTTTTTTATGATGATTATAATATTAGTTTGATGACGAACTCGATAAACAAACGATTTTCTTAAACGGTCAACAAAGTGAAAACAATTGAAAAATGGTGTTTGACAAGCTTTATGTTTTTAGAAAAGGCAAAATACAGGAAAAAAAACAAATGTATTTTCACCATTTTGTTTATAAAGCCACTTGACTATTTTTGTAGTGATTAGGCCATTATACCTCTTTTGATAATGATAAAAGTACATTGTGGTTTAATCACTACCAAAAATAGTTAAGCGGCTAATTTAATATAATGGTAGAAGTACATGTGTTTTTTCTGTATTTTTTCCTTTTATAGAAACATAAATACTTGTCAAACGATGACTACCAACAAGAAGAAATTTAGTTTTCGACAATAGTTAATTTTAAATTTAAAAAATGAACCGTTTGACCAAGTAAGTCAACATCTCTAATTTGAAATAAACAAGGTAAATATTGA
Source organism: Cichorium intybus (assembly GCA_023525715.1). Lineage (NCBI taxonomy): Eukaryota > Viridiplantae > Streptophyta > Magnoliopsida > Asterales > Asteraceae > Cichorium > Cichorium intybus. The sequence goes on from CM042010.1 coordinate 133,620,645, forward strand.
ACTTTTTAATGTAATAAATATCTCACAAGTCAAAGACACAAAAGTTGACCGCAACATAAGGGGCAATTCCAATGAGTGAAGGTACAAGTCCTCTATAAAAAGATCCAAGCCCTTCTTCTTTTAGCATCCTTACAACAACCTGAAAATTGAGTAACATAAAACTTAGACTCTAAATTAATGGTTTATTTATAAAAAAAAGTTACATGTTTTTATTAATTTATATAATGAAACATATATTTTATTACTTCACGTATTCATGCTTAGTATATTACCAATAATAATTTGGTAATATACTCATAACATGTTTACAAAAATTAATAAAATATATGGTTCATCATATAAATTGATAAAAACATGTAACTTTTATTTTTTGTATAAAAACCATTAATACATAAAAAAAAATAAAAATAATAAAAAAAAAAAAACCTTACGTTTGTCATTGTTTGATACCCGGGATCAACTGCCATACGTAATCGGAGGACATCTAATGGATATGTTACCTAAAAATAATTTTTTAATATTAATATTAATATATGTCACAAGTACCAATTATATGGAAGTCAAATAGTCAAACACTTCCAAATTCAACAAATAGTCAAACACTTCCAAATTCGTGTCAAGTTAAATAACAAAAGAAGTACACATACAAAAAAACACCACATTATTGTTAGTATATCAAAGGCAAAAATTAGGATTGAACATGTTAGAACAACAAATGAATAAATAAAAATTTAAAAATCTGAAAAAAGAAAAAGAAAAAGATAATCTTACAAAAGTGGAAGTCATGCCAGCAGAAGCACCTGCAGCTAATCTCCCAATAACAGAAAGCTCACCATCTTTCCCTGTATAAAGTTTCTGCAAATTCAACATCAATTTAAAAACATTTTATTAAACCATCATATTTTTTTAAAACATGTTTTAAACTAACCAGGAAAAATGGTTTTTTAAATGGCCATAAAAGTATAATGATTTAATCACTACAGAAAATATTTAAAATGGCTAAATCGATAAAACGGTGAAAGTATGTTGTGCTTTTTTTGGTATTTTACTCTTATTTTTTTTACAAGGGCAAAGTGGTCAAATCACCTTGTAGGACTCGTAAGCAAATAGCTGGACCGCGCTATATGGGAGGATACGTAGCACCTGCCATGATAAACTTATCTCAATTAACATTAAGCAAAAAATAAAACCAAAAACTTGAAAAAAGATGTTAAAAATATGTCTTACATGCTACTTCTTTTTTATGTTATCAAGACAACACTTCATACAGAAAGCATTTTTTTCAGAAAAAAAAAATAAAATATAAAAAATAGGGCCGATAGTGTAAAGTACCTGAGCAAGATTACCCTTCCAGTACCCTTTTACACCTTCTTGCTTTCCTATAGAAACAACTGCCTGCAAATATTTTCAAATATGAAAGTAGGATGTTATAATAAACTAGTAAATGGAAGTACATTGCTATTTCTTGCATTTAGCCCTAAATAATATGAATACCAAATACCTCTATGAATCCAAGTGTCTTCTTTGCAGTTTCTTGCCCAGCTCTTATTCCATGAGTCTGTAGACAAAATACTTATTAAGAAACAATAATGTCATTTTGTGAATCTTTATGTCATTTTGTTCACCCAAATTAAAATTCTAAACTTTTGTGAATCTTTAAGTCATTTTGTCAAGGTTTTAGCTTTACTTTCGTATTGCCAATTGAAAGGTACTTAAATGGAATTTACCACAAATCAAGAAAATATGAACATGTATTTCTCATGATTTCATGGACCATGGAATGCCGATTATCTATTTTCTTACATTTGGGGGTTTTTGTTCATCCGAATTAAGAAGAAAAAGATATTAATAAACCCAGAATGAGATTAATTTCAACTACCTAATTATTCACGAAAGCAACATGTCAAGATCGGATCACCAAAACATTAAAAATATAAGAGAATATCAGTAGTTGGCAAATAATAGGATCTGGAATTGGTCAATGGTGCTACAGTTATAGTTCAAGAGGTAAACAAAACGAACTAAATTTGAAAATTAGGTGCAATAAATTACCTGCATGATGAGCTTAATTCGGTCAAGCGGCGCAGTAACGGTCTTCGCAGCGGCACCAGCGATTGCACCGGCGACGAACACGGCAGCTTCTTTAGGCACCAAAGCCACAATAGCTAGCGGGTGTTTCATGAGCTGCGGTGCCGTGGGTGTGAATTCTATCGTCACTGCAACTCCCTTCTTCTCTGCCATAGAAACCGAAGCGAAACAACCATCGTTAAATGAACGCACAGGGCGGACACTACCACCGCTGCAGCCGCATCTACGCCATGAGAGGTCATTTTCTTCGTATTTTAGGGGTTCAAGACCCGGAATGTGCTTCCAAGTTACCGTTGCTTGATTGCTTCTGGGAATCATCTGGGTTTTAAGTTTTGACAGTGAAAATGAATCTTGAAAACAGAATCAAGGACGGAAATTTTGTTGGTAAGATGAAGATAAGGTAAAACCCAGAGAAATGTAAAATTTAAGACTATAAATACACTCAAAAAACGATAACGATTAAATTACAACAATGGAAATTTCGTTTTGCTTGTGCTTTATACATACACTCAAAAAGGATATATAAATGGGAAATTAGTCAAATTACAATAACGAGATCCATGTGTGATGTGTGTAGTAAAAGTTACAAATTTAGTATAATATTTTATTTTATTGCAAGAAATATCCTTACACTTGTATTTTGTCACAACTCTAGTCCCTCATAGGTCATAAGTTACATACTTAAAATGTTAAACATTACAAAATTATGCTTCACCTCAATTTCGACTTTTTATTTTATTTTATTCATTTATTAATTTTTTATTTTTTGCTTTTTTATGATTATTGTATATTATATTAGTTATATATTATTATAATATGAAGAGTAAACCACAAAATTGCCTCCATATTATAATGAAAAAGACAATTTTAGTCTTTTTTTTAAGAGAATTTCCCTAATAAAGGTATCTGGACCAGCTTTTGCGCATAATCCTCGTTGCGAGCATTAGGCTTTGCCTCATATCCTGAAGTCATTGCTGGCGAACCTTCTCACAAAGGCTAAGCAGTCTCAGGATTTGAACATGAGTCAATGAGTTAATCACCGCATCTTTCACATGCCTTACCAGGTCATTACAACCTAAGTGGTTCTGATTTTTGAATATCATCCGCAACAAATTTTTTTTTTGCTCTTATTCCGTAATTTATGTTATTTTGGTCTTTAGTCTTTTTAAAATGACTTTTCTATCTTTATATAGTTTATTTTCCCTTTTTTCTTTAATTAATTATATTGTATATGAATATAAAATTAAACAGGCCAGACCATCCCCATCCCCTTTCTCATTGCCTCACCCTTCCTTGTCTCTCATGGCTTACCTGTGATGACTCTTAGATCATTGATGACTCCCCCTCCTAATTTTACTTTATCGTCGCCTTGCAAACACACAATAGTAGCAAAATATGTCATCATTCCTCGCACATGAATAATATAAGCACACACTTACCAGATTGTGTTGGTCTCATATTGAGATTGCTGAGAAAAAACCAAAAACACTTATGCAATAGTGGTGTAGCAACGATGACACATCATCAAGTTTTTCAGTTATCTCGATTGCATGAAATCAGATACAAACATATCTGAACTACTTAGACCACCATATAAAACATATTTTAAGCATTTAAATATATAAATTCATGCTTACCATGGCAATTTTAAATCCAACATTTGTTTTAACTAAATAGATTAAACATTGCCAACTTGAAAAGTGGTTTTGATAAATTACCTAGAAGAAATAGGGTTCAACGATATTACAACCATCTTTTAGATTTTAACTTGTCTTCATTGGTTTTCGTTGCTTCCCTTCCATTTTTAACTTCATCCATTTACCTAAATGAAATTAGGTCCAAAGCTATTACAACCATCTTTCAGATTCTAACTTGTCTTTATCAATTCTCGTTGCTTCTTTTTCATTTTTAACTTCCTACAATGATAAGGTTGGGTACCACTAGTTGTGATACTACTTTCGGAAGAAGCAAATTGAATAAGGGTTGGGAACCCCTTGTTGTAATACATCTTTGATGGAGATAGAGAGAGAAGGGGAAGAGAGTTAGAGAAAGAAAGAAAGAAAGAGGGGGTATGAGGAGTAGTTATGATAGGTGACAACCTCGTGTTGGAAGGTATTAGTGACAAAATAATGGTGAAGGATAGAGAGGGGGACGAATACAACTGGATAGGGTGAAATATAAGATTTGGGAAAAGAAAATAAAGAATAAGGAAGAAAGTGGGGAATACCCTTGAGGCATGACGAGATATTGGTGCGATAAGGGTCCCGTGTAGGGGTCATTGCTTAGGGGATGTGATAATGGTAGTAGAGGATTTTTAGTATTTTTGGAATTAAAATCCTTATATAAATTGATCACACTTGAGGTTGTTATCAAACTCAACCTATAAAGTCTAAGATCTATATTGGATGACTATTGTTATGTTATGTTGATCATACACATAATAATAGGTCCAATCGATATGTTACAGTTACCAATTGCATCAACAAATACAACTCTTAGATCTTTATGAAACTTAATATGTGTCACTAATGATCTATGTGACATGTTTAGTCCTATCATTTCCTCTTAGCTTTAGCCAGGGCCAGGGCGATGGTTTGAATCGTCTGAAGCAGAACACACACACACATACACACACACACACACACACATATATATATATATATATATATATATATATATATATATATATATATATATATATATATATATATATATATATATATATATATATATATATATATATATATATATATATATATATATATATATATATATATAAACTTCTTGCTTAGGTCTGACCAAGGTATAGAAATTCACCTTGGATGACATATGTCTATGTTGGATTATCCAAAAAAAATATACCTAGTTTCTCCAATTATTGGATGAAAATATGCAAATTAAATGCTTCAATGTTATGTATATTACTTCTTAATTACAAAATACAAGGCTACACAACAAATTACATGGATACAAGGGGTTCGTAAACACATTTTTTTAAAATCATTTTTAAATTTCTACAAACAAATTTTCACTTAAGTTTTAAAATTAAAAATTTTAAATTAAAATGTTTACAATTAAAATTGTTTCATAAATAAACTAAATAATGGCAAGCATATTTTATAGAAACAAATAATAAAAAAAATATATATTGCCCAAGCCCGATACTAAAGAGATTTTGAAGGGTAATTTTATTTGTACCCTCTGATTACTTTTTGTACCCTTTTTTGTGTGTAGGTGTGTGTGCATTTTACTAAATATACCCCTTCTGATTTTTCGTGTTAGGGGGGTACATATAGTAGCACCCATTTTGAATTGTCAAGGAATAATTTGTAAAGGCAAATTGAGCTTAATTAACTAATATAATATAATAAATTAAAAGGACTCGATTTTTTCTAGTGAAAAATTGATCGGGCCATTTTGGTTTAACATAAAATGTAATTAACTTGATAAATTAAGCCTTGTTTAACCAAGAATGGCCCTACTTTTGATGGAATTGGGTGAATTACATGCAGGGATTAAAAACAGGAATTTTGGGCGAAAACCATGCATCAAACGGACACCGGAAGCGGGAGAAAAATCCCAGTGTCCCAGACGCTGGCCTGGAACTCTAGGCCAATTTTCAAGGAAAAAGCAAGCCAAAAATGCCAGGAAGCCCTGTCAACGTCCTAGGTGGCGTCTGGGACGCTGGCCTAGGACGCCCAGCGTTTTTGGAGCGTCTCGTTCTGGGACGTTGCGCGTCGCAAAACCTGAAGAACTGCACTCAGCGTCCCAGGGGCGTCTGGGACGCTGGCCTAGGACGCCGCCGCGTAGAATGCCCTAAATTGCCTTAATTAAGCCACTCTTTTGAATAAAACTTTATCCCATCATACGATTTTCCCAGGGTTTTGACAGTTTTTCAAGGCTAAAAACATTCCAAAATCATCTCCAAACAATTCCCAATCTCAAATTAAACCTCTTTTGCATCAAGATCAAGCCACAATTCCTGAAGTTTTGAAGATCCAGCCATGTTCATCATCTACAACACAGTGTTTGCATCATTCCCAGTCATGAGTAGCTAAATCATCCCGTGAACACAACCGGGAGTAGGTTTTGATTTCCTTTCAAGTATCGTATTTAGATTTGAACCTTTTAGATTCATGAACACAGTGTTTGGATTGTTTGCTTTTAAATCATATGACTAGATTTCCAATACTTGTTCTTAAACTGTGATTGATTAAGTGTAAGACAATTCTATTGTGATCTTCCCCACCGTGCCAAATCATCCACAGTGGTGTGTAGGACGGAGGGTGCGGATTTTACATAGTTTGATCCCAGATTTAGTCAGTAACAGTACGGTTATGTCTATGTAATCTGAATGAACGCAAACTTAGTAAAATCTGATATAATACATTGTTTAGGAATCAAAACTGAAACTGGGAGTGATCACCTCTTTTTATTATTGAATTAAACCTTGCAATATTTGTTCTCCTGAATTTGTTTACTTTTTAAATCTGTTAGAACTAGTTGTTAACCATAAGCTCCTCGTGGATTCGACAATTACTTGCCCTAACTATTTAGTGCGTTTAAGGTTTATTTTTGATTGCATCAACGACTGTGATCAAATTTTGGCGTCGTTGCCGCGGAGCTATTGCGCTTAACAACTTAGTTCTGTTTTGAGTAATTTTTGTTCTACTTTACGTGTTTCTTTTGTGTTTGTCTTTTCAGATTCTTATAGGTTTTTCTTGCATAATATCAATTTGGGACAATTCTCTCCATTGCAATTTCTATCATGGATGAACGAAGAACAATGGGTGATTATCTCGCCATGGATCAAGGTTATTATGACTTTTATAGTCCAATGCCACAACAAGATCCATATGATGATGATTGGTGGGGGAGCAACAATTCGGACCAAAATCACCATGACGGGTTATCCTATTTTCTAGCAAATCAAGGAAGATCGCACCGGTCTTCACTTGACAATAAGTTGGATTTAATGATAGAATTGTTGAAAGAAGGCTTCAAACAAGAGGAAAACAACTCCAAAGCAATTTCAATTCTTGAAAATCAATTGGAACAAATGGTGGAGCAACTAAAACAACACCCATTGGACGAACATTCAGATACTATGCAAGCGGATGAGGTAACTATCTTGTGTAGTGATGAATATTTTGACATTAATGTACATACACCTACACCACCTGATTATGAGGTTGTTGTGGAGGATTATGTATCAATTGATGCGGAAAATATTGAACTAGAAATAATTAACCAAGAAAAATCTGAAATTGAATTGGAAACGTCTCACACAATTTTCCATGAACCGGAAACACCCAAAGTTGGGGAGGGGTCAGTGGAGTCTAATACCACCCCCGACCTAGCGAATTTCAAAGAACCCAATAAGAACATTCTTGTTGACATTTTTGTGTTAGATTCTAAAAAACTAGACATATTCAAAAAACCGCATGACATCATCAATCGTCCCATTTTAACAACTATTTTTTCTCAAATTAGTTGTCATGAAGGTGTCATTGATGTGACATTTGGAAAGCAAAAATTTAAACTTCAACTATTTGTTGGATTAGGTGTCTAAGCCATGACTAATAATTAGTATTTATCTAATTAATAGTAGCATAGTCCATTTGGGTTGCCCTCATAGTTGGAGGATTGGCAGAAAGTCCGGTAGAGAGAAAGATTGATTTATTATGTGATTAATAAATCAATAGAAATTAAATAAATAGTTTATTAATATATTTAAGTGATAATATATTAATTAGAAACTATAATAATTAATTAGAAATTTTTCTGGAATTAATTAGAATTAATTTGGCAGTTAAATTGATTAATTAAGGTGTAGGGACTAAAACTGTAATTATTCAATAGTTGAGTAAGTGACAGTTGAGTGAGTAAGTGTGGTGAACGAAATTATATATGGAAACATATATATTTTCGATTTTGATAATGAGGATAAAAGGGTTTGAATTATTAAGATAAAGGCTTATCTTAATTTGAATTCAAAAAGGTTTATCTTTAAGGTTTATCTGATCACCATTTGGAACCTATAAATAGGGAGGCTCACCCTAACCCTAAAGCCACGATTTTGAAGCTCTCTAAGAAGGTATTTTCGGCCAACAACTCCAAGCTAGGGTGTGACTGCATTTGAGGCAAGAGGTTTCTGTTGCTTTGCTTCCAAGATTCACTAAAGGTTGGTTTTTCTTGATCTTTCTTTTAGTTTAATTCTTTTTGGGCCTTTTAGGAATTGTTATATGTTTAACTAGAAGAAAAACTTAGATCTATATAGGTTGCATGTGAACTTAGGAATCTTAGTTCATAGTTGCAGAAAACCTTTCAGTGGTATCAGAGCTATTTGGTTGTTTTTCTTGTTAAATTGCTATAACTGCTTTCCTGAAAATTAGGGTTTAATTTTTTTTATAAACCCTAATGTGGCCAATTTCGAAATTTAGGGTTTGTTTTAGAAACCCTAGCCCCTCCCCTATGATTTGGCGATTTTTTGTGGATTAGGTTAGAAGGTATTCTATTTTTGGTAACTTTAAATTGTTTAAAAGATAAACCTTAAAACCCTTTATCCTAAAAATCGAAATTTAAGGGATTAGGATAGGTTTTAATTAATTTGATTAATTTGATAAAAACCTATCTACTTTTGAATTAATTTAATTAATTGGTAATTAAAAGATAATTCAAGGATTTAATTTAATTTAAAATTTAATTGCTTTAAATTGGTGAAAATTAAATAGATAAATCCTAAAATATTTTAAAATGTTTAAAATATGAAATTTAATTAATTTAATTAATTGGTTAATTAAAAGATAATTAAAATCGATTTTAAGGTTTAATTTAATTTGAAATTTAATAGTTTAAATTGGCAATAAATTAAAAGATAAACCAGAAACAATTTTTTAAATGGTTTAAAAAATTACATCTTATAAATATTATAATTAGGGAGTTATTATTATATGTATAAGATTAAAAATGGTTAGTCAAATCAATAGTAGGCCTCATTCACGAAGCTGATCTATAAAGTGGGTATAAGGAGACTGCCTATAAAATGGCGGTCTAATGGGTGAACACTCTCGCCCACCGCTCGCCTGATCAGTGGAGGGTCGTTAGCCGAACGGGTTTGATAGGACCGCCTAATCTCATTAAAAGTATAATGATATTATTCAAAGTACTAGAACCTTTTAAATAAAACCCCAAATCTAGCTACTTTAGGAAAAATGTGAATTGGTGCTAATCCATGAAATTGCACATTGCACTTTATGAAACATTGGTGGAGCGTGTGTGGTTTACCGGCACGCCAATAGGGGTTCATAAAGAGTTGCAATGGGTTTCCCGAGTATTATCATTGTTGATGGAGCGTGTGTGGTTTACCGGCACATCAATTAGAGATGATAATCAACCCGAGAGTACCAAGCTAATTTGCATGGTTATTCACATCCAGTTTGTGATCCTCGGCATCCCAGTCACAAACAGTGGAGCACATCCGAGATTAAACATGCCATTGAAAAGTTTAATGAATCTCAACAGATCTAGGAATTTCATAAGATGAAATTGATAAGTGTTTATCTACCTTAATGACCATTATGTTGTGATTACGGCATCCCTCTTCACACCATAGTTGGGGTATTTTGGATCCTAGCCTTATTAAATAACATATTGGGTAATTATTTAAAAAGGACAAATTAAGCTAATAAATTCTATTTTCTTTTATAGATGTCAAGTGTCAATTCTCTTCCTTCTCCTCCTTCACCCATTTCTGAAAGCATCAGAATGCACCTGCTTAATATGGAAAGGCTGACTGGCCTCAACTGTAAAGAATGGCTTCGCAATTGGAGACTGGGTCTTGGCATTGCTGGCAAGCTACATCTCACCGAGTATCCGATCCCAGTTCCACCGGAACAAGTCATCATAAAAGGTCCTTATGATGAATCCGAAGAGATTCGTGACCTCATGCTATCAACCATTGACCCCGAGTTCCGCAAGGATTTTGAATCCTTGGGGCCATATGAGTTAATGCAACTGGTGGAGGAAAGGTTCCAAAAACCAGTTGAAGAGGAACGAGCTAGAATCCTCGGAAGACTTGCAGAGTGCAAGCTAAAGGGAGGAAGTAGCATCAATTCACATGTTCTTCAGATTGAAGGGTACATAGGCGAGTTATATAAACTTGGTCATCCCATGAGTCAGGAGGAGAGTGTTAACATCCTGCTCGCTTCGCTGACAAATGAGTACGATCTGTTCATTCAGACGTATAGAAAGGAAAACCAGAAAAAGACCCTCATGGAAATGCGTCCACTGTTGACTTTATACGAGTCACTCTTGGACAGGCATAGCTCCAATGGCTCAGCTACTTGTGGATTAAGTCCAGTAAAGAGACGTAACAAGAAACGGTCAAGATCGACTGGACATGTCTCAAACTGGGAATCCGCTAAATCGGATACAGTCACGGAAAGATTGGAAGACGCTACAACTCTTTTGAAAGCTCAGGTATATCTAAAAACCTCAAAACTCCTGTTCCAAGATTTCTTGATACATAATGTGACAGTCGCATTTTGGTTTGTATGCAGGGAATCAAGAAGGCACGGGACTCTGGTGCATAGGAGCACATATGGATTAGATCTCCAGCTCGTGCAGTTTTGAAGTTTAGATAGATATTAAATATTGTTATTAGTCTTTAGATTCATTTTTGACATTGTCTATTACATTGTTCAAGGATTTTATTTTTTAATAAAATTGTCATATTTTCTTTTAACACCTGTTGTCTAAAATTATCCTTGAAATGTTATATGAGTGTGTTGAATGTATGATTAGTAATAACTTGAATGTTGATGCATCCAAAGTGTTTGGATTCAAGAATTGTGTCATTTATGATTGTTAATACAAATGTTATAAGAATCAATTCAACCATAGGTCCAGTTGGACAGGACCTTGGAATCATTTGACTTAGAGTCACTTGATGAATTAATTTCTTAATGTGTCAAGAAATGAATCAACCAAAGGTCCAGTTGGACAGCACTTTGGAATCATCTGACTTGGAGTCAGATGATGATTAAGTTCTTTATAAAGCACATGTGGCAAGAAATGAATCACCCAAAGATCCAGAGGATAGGATTTTGGAATCAGTTGACTTAGAGTCAACTGAAGATTCCAAGTCTTGAACAAAGTCATAAGTTTACATAGATATGTAAAGGACATTGAGATTTAGAGCAACGGACACACCTGTTTTTGTGTATTGCTAGAATCTTGATATAGAACACAATTGTTTGTACTTCACGATATTCATCATTCGGTATGACGAATATGACATTGCTAATCGGGATAAGCAATTAAATTGAAACCTCGAACAGTTCAAGGACTTCAAAGGAAGTACAAGTTCCACAGAACCTGAGCGATAACATAAACTGAGAAAAAGATTTCACAGTTCATTCTCTTCCAATGGTTATAATGTGTCTTAGGGAAGATAATGGAGCATTGGTCAAAACAGTTTGATCCTCGGTGTATGAGATACATTGCCAATTAGTTTCCAATAAGATGAATACTATACCAGTCAGTCCATATAAACCATACTCCGACCACATCCTAGACTAAGTAGGTCTTGCAGACACTGCCTGAAATGTAAAGCTGGGATTATCCGACTTGTACATAGAAAGTCCAGGGTCTTGTAGTGTTCATCTGAACCTCATGACCAGCTGAACTTGATCAGCATTGTCGTTTCATTAGCTATCCCACTGTAACTAAAGAGCTCTTTTAGAAAGAACTCATGGTCTAAGGAAACAGTGGGAGTTGGGACAGTCCTAAATGAGTTTAGGATTAGCAATGAAAGAACCTTTTAGTCATCACTAGGCTTGGAGCAGAAATCAGATTTCTGCTTTACAACTGACATAATCTCCTCTTAACCAGTAGTATTGATCACCATCATAAGTAGTTGTGATCGGGGTGACATACTGATTAGTGGTAAAACACTGCAGTTGGTACGGATTTGCAATCCGACTACTTGGAAGCATTGGTGAGCCCGGCTGCTGCCAAATAAGAGGACCTTAGGACGAGACACGGTCTATGTGAAAAATTTGATTGATTTTACACCTGGTCTAAAAACCAGTGGGAGTAACTGAATCATCAAAAGAAAGCAACATGGACAGATACATACCTTCAGAACATCTGGTTGAGTGAGACGATACTCAGAGTCAAGTAATTGATTCCGAGTAAAGCACTCTCAATAGAAGATGAAATCCGAGAGGATTCTGCATGGCATAGTGTGAGTCGTTAGTGGAGCATGTGTGGTTTACCGGCACACTAATAGGGACACACATAGAGCATGCCATTACAAAAGGTACATGGCCCCGGGTTTCGTCCCACGGGCATCTCACAAGAAAGGATATTCAGATTCTCAAAATATGCCAAAGGATTGGATTTTGAGAAAGGGCTGAAAGATTTCCATTTAAATGTCAGAAAGGTTTGGATTCTCAAAATGTGCCATAAGTCCTAGATTTTGTGAATAGCCTATAACCATGTCAAAGCTAGTGGGAGTCGCCGTTATCCACTATCCCCACATGTGGGATAAATAATGGTTCTAGGAAACGTCTCTTTTCATTACGAAGTGTAATGACTTGGTGTTAAGAGACGGATCGCTATGAAAGCCTTAATAGAAATACGGCATACTCAGGTGGTTGTAAACGTCTATGAGATAGATCCAGATTCTGCCAAGATGATCTTGATGAGATTCAAGATGCATAGACTTAGGAAAAGTTTTTCTTGTCATTGCTAAGTGTGATGACTTGGCATGAAAGAAATAAAGAAGGTGCAACATACTCATGTAATTCACAGTCATCTATTGGAAAGATGAAATCGCCAGCATAGGCCTAGCCATTGTAAGCATGATCTTGATAAGATTCAAGATGCACGAGAAAAGTCTCCGAAAGGAAAATAGTTTTTCGAAAATCATGACACAAAGGATTATAAATAATCCTTGGATTCCGGAAGGATTTGGAATAGGATTAGATCGGGTTCCACAAGTTTTGGATCGATCATAAAGTCATGAACATGTCCTGATAACTTAATGCTTAAGTTGGATTCAGGACATTGCCTGGCTGGGAATACTGGATGGATTGGTTGAACTAAAATGAGAATTCATTAGGAAATGATTAGGGTGAAAGTGATAGTATTAATTTGAAAGATTTTCAAAGTGGTAATTATTAACATCGGGACATGATGTTAATGGACTTCATGGTTACAAAGTCTCGTTGGTATTCTGATGGAGCGCGTGTGGTTCACCGGCACATCATAACACCTCGAAATAGTCTTAGGGTGCAGTCAAGTAGACTAAAGACCCCAGAACCATAGGAAGTCATAGTACACATTACCAGAATGGAGTTAGAAGAGAAATTGATAGGATAACATATTGAGATGTTATCGGATGAGCATCCGATTGGATCATCTGCAATAAAATGTATAAGTATAAGATACTTTGGATACATAGAAAGAGTGTAAAGTTTGATAAAGACATAGATGTAAAATTAGAATTGAAAGTTTAAAAGAAATCTTGAAACCGATAACAGTTTATGACAAGGTCCGACTTGGTGATTACCTTGTGGAGACTTGGTAATAAGCAGGAGTAGCTGCCAGTCAGATCTTTATGTTTCACTTTTGCATGTTTTACTTCCCGAATAATATAATTATTCAGATAGGTCCACAGTCGCTCATACTTTGGGAAGTAAGTATTGAATCAAGACTGTCATGAATTGGTTTGTAGACTGTCTAAGGAGTTAGACATAGCAATAGGATTGCTACAACATTCATGAGTACTTAGAAATAGAGATTTGAGTATTGGATAAACCCTCGCTCAATAGATTGCTTCATGGATTATATCACAAGCAATATTAAGACGATAATATCCTATGATCTTCAAGTAGAGAGATATGAGTTATAATTTACAAGGCAGTTGTTCATTGATAATACGAAAACGCATCGGTAACTCGATGTTATAAAACGTGTTGTTGTGAATGATTTGACTGGTAAAAGATATAAGCATATGAGTCGAAGCTTATTCGTTCCTTGACCCTGATGGGAAACAGATATCTGTAGGCCTCTCGATGATTTTGAAGTTGACTAAAGTGCTGGCCAGCCTGGACTAAATTGATGTGTTCAATTAGAAGTCCCAAAGTCATAAGCAGAATCGGAAATCGAGAAACAGAATATCGGACAGAGATTGATCTCAATCCATGTCTCGTGTCTGAAAAATATCCTGTTGGACGAAGGATCATATGATCACTTATCATTGGACAGAACTGACTAGGTCAGAGTTCGGCAGCGGTTTCTAGGAAGCTACAGTTGCTAATTAATTAGAGGTTAAATTGGTAATTTTAGTCATAGACTTATCCAAGTGGGAGACTGTTGGATTAGGTGTCTAAGCCATGACTAATAATTAGTATTTATCTAATTAATAGTAGCATAGTCCATTTGGGTTGCCCTCATAGTTGGAGGATTGGCAGAAAGTCCGGTAGAGAGAAAGATTGATTTATTATGTGATTAATAAATCAATAGAAATTAAATAAATAGTTTATTAATATATTTAAGTGATAATATATTAATTAGAAACTATAATAATTAATTAGAAATTTTTCTGGAATTAATTAGAATTAATTTGGCAGTTAAATTGATTAATTAAGGTGTAGGGACTAAAACTGTAATTATTCAATAGTTGAGTAAGTGACAGTTGAGTGAGTAAGTGTGGTGAACGAAATTATATATGGAAACATATATATTTTCGATTTTGATAATGAGGATAAAAGGGTTTGAATTATTAAGATAAAGGCTTATCTTAATTTGAATTCAAAAAGGTTTATCTTTAAGGTTTATCTGATCACCATTTGGAACCTATAAATAGGGAGGCTCACCCTAACCCTAAAGCCACGATTTTGAAGCTCTCTAAGAAGGTATTTTCGGCCAACAACTCCAAGCTAGGGTGTGACTGCATTTGAGGCAAGAGGTTTCTGTTGCTTTGCTTACAAGATTCACTAAAGGTTGGTTTTTCTTGATCTTTCTTTTAGTTTAATTCTTTTTGGGCCTTTTAGGAATTGTTATATGTTTAACTAGAAGAAAAACTTAGATCTATATAGGTTGCATGTGAACTTAGGAATCTTAGTTCATAGTTGCAGAAAACCTTTCACTATTTAGATGCACTAATGATCCTCCGGTCGGTGGCGACTTGTTTGTAATCAATACTATGGATGATTATGTCTATGAGTATACCGAAAATATGCTTGTCGACATTACCCACGATCTGGAGGAACGTTTCTCTTGTAACAGGTTAAAAGCATTGGATGATTCCAAAAGTCAACTTCTGAAGAAAAAATTAAGGAACAAGAAGCATCATACAACACTCACCCATAAACCAAATAAGAAGGCGGCTCATGATGCAAAACATCAAGTCAAGAAATTCATTCAAAAAAATCGTGGTCGGTTTTTCAAAGAAAGGTTTAAGTGTTTTCGTAGAAGGCTTAAAAGTAAATGGTTAGGCCCCCACAAGGTCAAAGTTGACTTGCCATTTGATCCAGGTGAAACTCAAGAATGTGAGTTGTTTGAAGAAAAAGATAAATACTTCCTCCGTCCCAAAATGATAGTCTACAGACAAAAAACACACAGATTAAGAAAACATTAAATGCATCTTACTTTTTCCCACAAAATGACTGTTTTACCCTTTCTTTGCATTTAATGTCGGCACTAGATGTGTTGGCTGTTACAATTACAGTTAGGGGTATTTTGGTAAAGATGTCATTTATATTTAGAAGTGGACTAACATTTTGGGACAAACTAAAAAGGAAACATGGAATATCATTTTGGGACGGAGGGAGTATATGACACCGTATCAATGCAACATGATTGTTTTTCAAAAAAGTCAACTGACATACGATCCTCCGTGAAGCATGGTACATGTATCTGTCTGGCTGAAGACGTTAAACTTAGTGCTTTACGGGAGGCAACCCGCGAACTTTGTGGGTGTGTTCACTACAAACCCTCACGAGACTTCACTCGTCCACTAGGGGAGACCTAGGGGTTTAAAATGCTTGTTGCACGTGCTAAGTGCAATCGCGATCCCTGGCGAAATTGAGGGTTATTTTTTATTTTTTTTATTTAATACTGTGCTTGTAGTTTTGTTTTGTTTTGTTTTTTGTAGGATATTTTTTGTTGCATCGGGGACGATCTAAAGACAAAAAGTTGGGGAGGAGTGCACTTGAACGAGTGACAATAAACCGAGGAAAGATGAAAAATTGAAGAAATCGACACATTAAAAAAAATCCAAAATTTTCGGTTTTGTTCGGACACAAACGAAAATTTTAAGCCTCCTCTACCATCAAATTACTAGGTGAATCGCTCTTCTTTGCTATTTTTTCTTTTATTTCTCTCGGTTGTGTTTGTTTTGGTTGCGTTAGTTGAAAACTTTTAATATGGATTTGGATGTACTCTGATGATGAAATTTTGGAAATTGATGAACTGTCCCCGAGTTTTTCTTCCTTTTTGTCCCGGTTGTGACTCTGCAAAACGAAAGATGATTGAATAAAAGGGACCGGACATGGATAGCATGTGATGAGATAAAAGTGACATTCCAACTAATGTATATTTTTGTGGATACCTGTCCGGTTCAAGTAACAAATGGACAACAATGTTTTAACTTCAAGTTGTAAACTGGTTTTTTCTAAAAATTTATGTTTCAAAAGTTCCTCTAGAGATACCTTGTTTAAAGAACCCTAATGGCCCGGTTCTCAAATTTGCTTGTAAAGATTCCTACTGCATTCTATGACCGCACGACCTTAGATGTCCCTATTTTTGTAATCTATATTCCGCTGTTTGGGGTTGTTGTGCACCTGGAGCCTGGTGTACCCCATTTCAGGTTTCCACCATCCACAACCGCTTGAATATGAATATACCTTCGGGACTTTGATAAGTATCTTGCTAAGTAAGCGGCAACCCGTAGGTGACCCCTCTTGGAAGCCGCACAAAAAGGCAAGACTCACTTGAAAAGTAGATTGCATATAAGTAATTTTAAATTAACGATCTATATTCCGCTGTTTGAGGTTGTTGCGTACCTGGGACCTGGTGTACTCCATTTCAGGTTTTCACGTCCACCATCAACTTTAAATATGAATATTATATTCGGAGCAAAATATTCTAAGATATAGATCACAACTGAAGTTCTACAAATGCAAATCAAATGGAAAAGTAAATATGGGCAAATGAGTAAAAGTATAAATTTAATATGGTTGTAATGTGGCAAAAAGGACCAATAGAAATAAAAAGAAGAACCTTAGGAATCTGGACAGAATGCAGTAACAAAAAAGGACTGACCGTACCACGTCACTGGAAAAACCGCAGGGGGGAGGTAAACTTGGTATCTTTGGAGAGATTTGTGAAAAATGAATTTTTGATTGAGCCGTTTGCAGGGTGAATAAATTTTAAGATCACTAAATAGTGCTTTGCACTCCAAATAAAACGATCATCCGGGATGGCAATGGACACAGGCGTATGCAATACTGGAATGTCTACTTTTGTTTGATTGCTTGTTGTTTTATGGACTGGACCTGAATTCTGATTTCGTTGAGTCTTTCTCGGGACGAGAAAGAGATAAGTTGGGGAGGTTTGATCGGGCCATTTTGGTTTAACGTAAAATGTAATTAACTTGATAAATTAAGCATTGTTTAACCAAGAATGGCCCTACTTTTGATGGAATTGAGTGAATTACATGCAGGGATTAAAAACGGGAATTTTGGGCGAAAACCATGCATCAAACGGACACCGGAAGCGGGAGAAAAAGCCCAGCGTCCCAGCCAGCGTCCCAGACGCTGGCCTGGAACTCTAGGCCAATTTTCAAGGAAAAAGCAAGCCAAAAATGCCAGGAAGCCCCGTCAACGTCCTAGGTGGCGTCTGGGACGTTGCGCATCGCAAAACCTGAAGAACTGCACTCAGCGTCCCAGGGGCGTCTGGGACGCTGGCCTAGGACGCCGCCGCGTAGAATGCCCTAAATTGCCTTAATTAAGCCACTCTTTTGAATAAAACTTTATCCCATCGACCCAAGGCAGCCTGCCGACGATTTTCCCAGGGTTTTGACAGTTTTTCAAGGCCAAAAACATTCCCAAATCATCTCCAAACAATTCCCAATCTCAAATTAAACCTCTTTTGCATCAAGATCAAGCCACAATTCCTGAAGTTTTGAAGATCCAGCCATGTTCATCATCTACAACACAGTGTTTGCATCATTCCCAGTCATGAGTAGCTAAATCATCCCGTGATCACAACCGTGATCACTCGATTATATATATATATATATATATATATATATATGTATGTATGTATGTATGTATGTATGTATGTATGTATGTATGTATGTATGTATGTATGTATATATATATATATATATATATATATATATATCTATATATATATATATATATATATATATATATATATATATATATATATATATATATATATATATACATGCATTCATACATACATACATACATACACACACACACAAGGATATTAACATACATATATATATATATATATATATATATATATATACATACATTCATACATACATACATACATACATATATATATATATATATATATATATACATACATTCATACATACATACATACATACACACACACACACACACAAGGATATTAACACGTGTGCTACATAGTTGATATATAAAGTAAAATGTTCAAATCGACATGAAAAAAAATTATAACATAAAAAAATGAAAGTAGAATACTATAATGAAGATTAAAACATGATATATGAAGGTAAAAAAACTCTTTTATTAATTAGATCAAATTCATGTTTATAGAAATACATTGTTTAACTTGAAAATATATAAGTTGAAAAAGATTGCCCGACACCCTAATCATATTATAATAACCTGAAAATATATAAAATATAAATTGATTTACTAAAACAAACAAATTTAGTAAACTAAAATGTTTGATCAATTTGCATAATTAACAATGCAAACCTAATTTTCATAAGTTGACCGGTTTTCACTCAACTACAATTTCAAATTTAAATTTTGGCAATGTAACTTACTTCATCATGATGCGCATACTTTGGTTTGCAGAATGGCTAGTTTGAGTTTGTTTATGTGTTAAATGAGAAAAGCTCAAGCTAAAATACAAAAAAAAAACTATTTGTTAATGCTTATAATGAATTATCCATGAATAAGAGTAACATGCTATAGATAATAATCGCTTGACAAAAGGCTTTACTATTTTCAAGACATAATACTTGACATATTATAGAATAAGCTTACAAATGAGCTCAAAAGGTACAAAAATGACACAACATGAACATGTTATGCTATTTATTTTAAATAAACAATGCCTGATTATAACATTGACCGGTAGAAAAAATTGATTCCGACAATTTGATCCTTGAGTTTTTCTTTCTTAATCTCAACTTTGGGCATTGACATGTGAAAAACACCACATATTGTTTAACTTAGGGCTAGATATAAGAAATGACAACATAGTTGCAAGTTTGACCAGAAAGTCAACCTTTATTTACATTCTTTAACCATTTCAAATCCACAAATAATAACTTTAGATGTTATAGTTTTGTATGATGCAACAACACCAAAAATTTAGCTTTGACTTGATCCAATATTCACATAGAGCTTGATTCTTGGCACCTAAAACTCATTTTATACCAATTCAACGTAAATCTTCGGTTTTGACTAACAAAAGGTCAAACCTTTCCAGAAATCAAACAAACAATTAATATGTTCTTGTTTCCTTTCCAGAAATAAAACAAACAATATTCACATAACCCCTGATTTTTACAATGCCATAACTTCTGTAGATAACATCCAAATTTTATAAACTTTACGCCTTTAAAAAGGTGGGAACAAGCTTTACAAGATCTTCTTACTAACTTAAGTCCGATTCAAATAGGATTTTTCATTACAGACCCTCAAAATGGGTACTTGGTCATTTTGAAACCTTCATAACTTCTTCGTCACAACTGCAAATGGCATGAATTTTTTTCCTATATTTTTTTTATCTCAAATATTAAAAAATTCACCTTGATGACTTTTCCCCCCATTCCGTTTAGATTTTGAGATATCATTTTTTTTAAAGATTGTTAAATATTTTCCTCACTTTTTTATCTTTAAATTCCTATTTTGCCCTCATATCAGTAAGACCATATTCTAAATGAAGTAATATCTTATATTGACTTAATAAAAGGTCTTAACCCGTCCAATTCGGTATTTTCATCTTATTTGACAATTTCGCCCTTCCATAAAACATTTAATTTATTTAGGTTTTAAACTCTTTTATACCGAATACTTATATCAAATCCTTATCTTATATATGTCAAAATTTTGGTTGTTACATAGGGATAAGACTTTTGGACAAAAATTCTCTAGAGTGGATGTTATCTTTCTCATCTCTAGTTTTGTTGACTTATTGGGACTCTTAGGGACAATTTTTTTGGATTTGTTTCTGTGTGCTCAATTTTTACATGGTAGATACAGAATGTCATGGATGCTTCATTGACCAACCATCTGTACTTATTTTGTGTCTTAAGGTTTGTATGTGATTTCTTCACATTTTTCTCATCTTTAGGCTTCTTTTTTTTATAGTGGTGGACATTTGTTTCAAAGATGTAAATATAGAACTTGGAGACTGCATATAATGTTTTCCTTTACCAACCATCTTTTCATTATCCTAAGTAGTTCGAAGAATAGACTTGTGATTAGCATATTTAAGGACCATAGTTCGAGAGAATGTGGGCTTTGAAGCTACAGATAAAAGAACAATAGTTTTAAGAACCACAGTGTGAGCCAAGGATTATGATCATCAATTTTAACTGCTTGGTTGACAACAATATATTTCTTCCTATGACTTAAGGGGCCATTTTCTCGATTCTTAGGACTCGTTGGTTTCAACTAAGTTTTTGCTCACAGGATCCTATATTTGGTGTTTTCAAGCAGTGATGAGTAATCTTAATCTTTACAATAGAAGCATGAGCTAATTTTGTTTTGTCTCTAAGAGTCATGTTTTAAAAAAATATGGCATTTATTCTAATGTTGATCTTAGAGGTCACTACAACCTTTGCTTCGGCCTTAGGTGATAGAATTTCAAAATAATTCAGCCTAAGTTTCTTGCCCTTATGTTTTCCGTTTCTCCCTTTTCCGCTTCCTTTTCCTTTTTGTTTTGGATTTTCACCCTTTTGATTTTCTTTGAAAAACATCTGTTGAGATTAGTATAATCGACATAGTGCTTTCCATGACATTTTGTGAAGATTTCTTGTGAAGCTAACTAAATTCACATTAAATTCAAGTAAATTCACTTATATTATTTACAATTTCAACCTTTTAATAATACACAATTGAATTACCCGAGATTCACAAATTATTACTTAAAAGTACATGTGAATGATAAAAAATTGTTGAAAAAATTCGAGTACAATTATCATTTATTTGTGAATTAATATGTCTAAAACTAGATGCACACTATTTCAACATTTTAATCATACACAAATTAACTAATTGAGATTCACAAATGAATTTGCCTAAAACTTACATATGAATGATCAAAAATTGTTGAAAAAATTGAATACAATTACCAACTATATGTGAATTAATATGTCTAAATTTAGAAGTTGTTCAAATTTACAATATGAATATGAATTGTACTAAATCTTTATAGAAGATAATTCAAATCTAAATGATCATTAAAATCATTTTTTTCAATAATGCTAATCAGTCAATAACAACTCATGTAAATTTAAATACATTTTTAGATTCAAATGTGAGTTCAAGTAAATACACTTATATTTTTACTATTTCAACATTTTGATATCATATACAATTGAATTAACTGAGCTTAATAAATGAATTAGTTAAAATTAACACGTGATTGATAAAAAATAATTAAAAAAACTGGATAGATATATCATTTATATGTGAATGAATATATCTAAAATAATGCAGTTCAATTCAGATTCAACTGTGAATCTGGACGAACTTAAAATATAAAAACAAAACAAAAAACTTGTATATTAATATGAATGTCTATTTATAACGGAAAAATTATAAATTTTGGTATATTTAGTTTTTTTTTTCGAAAAAAAAAAGAATAAGCTTAAAGTTTAAAGACACATAAAAAACAAAATAAGTTTTTTTTTTTTTTTTGCTATAATCCTCTACATATGCATCAAACTAGTAATTAGTAAATATACATCATTTTCTTTTGCCGTCGATATTTTACATTTCGACAATTGATTCCTTGATTCATTATTTAATTTTGATTCTCTATTGAACCTAACATTATTCTCTAATCCGTTTCTTAAAGTTATATTAAAACTTTACCAGCAAGAGATATCCTATTGTGACTAAGGCCCTGTTTCATTTTTATACTTATTAAGTCATGAATTGATAACGTGTACTGAATTGATAACGATATCTGAATTGATAATTTTTTGCTGATATAAATATTCTTTTTTTAGCTAAATACAATGTTTGAATTTGAATAAATGACTAATTTATCATCTTATTGAAAATTGACAAATAACGCATTATCATTTATTTAATAATCGTTAAAAATTAAAATTGTATATTATGGCATTAACTTTTTTCTTTAAATTAAATAATCTAAAATATCACATGATTAGTAACTTAAATTAAACATAGCTTTAACATAAGTTTAAATAACCAAACCAATTAAAATATTTAAAATTTGTTTTGTGTTAACAAAATGTTTTACAAACTAGTCATAAATAAATACAATGATTATCATAATTAGAGAAAGAACTCACGCTTAGAAAAATTTCGTTGCAATAACTTTTAAGAGTGGAGTCATTTAAGATTAATTCATTTTCATATCTAGTTCTTTTTGTTCCCATATTATCGATTTAAAAAAATAATGAAAAAGTAGCCTTATTTTGGGGGAAATTGAACTTCTTAATTTACGAAAAATGAGGGTAATTATCAAAAAATAAATATGAAATCACCACTTATGTTAATGACATCATTTTCATAACTTAATTCATTTACACATTTTGTTAACATTAAGTAAAAAAGAAACTCATATATATATATATAATTGAACTCGTTAAGTTTATTATACATTAACCCCATTAAATTAAAAAAAACAACACCTAACTCCTTTCTATATGTAAATAAACTAGAACCCTAAAGACGATTTAAACAATAAAATAATGAAATTAGGGAGCAAAAACCTAAAATTTGGTCATGCATTTAATTAAAAGCCAAAGAGAACCTAAATTGTGACTAACTCATTTCTATCCTTAGCTTTAATCCAAAATTCTCAACCCAATGGGCGATTGGATATCGAGTCCTCTTCACTGGACCACTACATCGGATGACCGGACGGTACGGCAAGCCACCTAACCGGTCTGATCCATGTTGGCCCGCCACTCTTATTTTTCCTGCTAGCTCCATTTTTCGAGATATTGTGAGTTTGTAGAAGAGGATCACGAACTTTTTACATGTGACCATGGGTGTTTACATAATTACATTATCATAGTGGGTTGGTGGATAAATTAATTAAGGATGGACGGTAGATATATGTTAAAATGATATAGACAAATTTATACAATACCAAGACTAAACACAATGAAATATTAAAATATACTAACAAAAAAACACTGCCAAAATATATCTTTTACGAAAACAATCTGTATAACTATACTTTTGAGCAATGAAATTCATAATTTTACATATATCATATGAAGAATTTTTCTAATGTACTCATTATTAATTAAGATATGATAAAAACCAGTAAAGTGAAATAAAAGTATTTATTATTGTAAATAAGCTTAATGAAACAAACTAAAACTTTACATGACTTATTTATATCACACATTATCCCACGGAACATGTGATTTTTCATCTTATTTATGAATAAAATTACAGCAAATATATTGACTCATACACAATGATACAAAGATCTCCAAGCTTGTAGTTGTACTATACAAGCAGCACTACATAATCCACTCAGCTCTATCCAGTTTTAGTGAAAGAATTAAGCACACAGGCACCATGCATCAAGATTGCAATTCTCAAACTCACAAACCTGCAAATAAAGTTATTCACGTCTATGTGAGAACAGTGCTTTATTCTGTCTCCAATAAAATACCATTATTTTGAGCCAATTTATGAAAAAGTCATAAAATTAATTTTATTTACGGAAAAATACAACACACCGGCTAATGTATTCAGTTTAGCCATTTCTTCCGGTTTACCAAGTTTCCTAAATTGGAAATCTGCAATAAAGTCCAATTATTTTGGGCCTGTTTATAAAAAAGTGATATTATTTTGTGTAAAAAAATTAAACATTGGGACTTTTTAATAAACAGCCCCAGAATAATTGGACTTTATTGAAGATTTCCAATTTAGGAAACCTGGTAAACCGGAAGAAATGGCTAAACTGAATACGTTAGCCGATATGTTGTCTTTTTCTGCAAATACAATTAGTTTTGAGACTTTATATATATATATATATATATATATATATATATATATATATATATATATATATATATATATATATATATATATATATATATATATATATATATATATATATATATATAGGGTTAAGTTTATATGAGACCATTATATTTCGTGAGACCGGGAGACGCATTCCTAGCCACTCATTTTGGGTGTAAAACAAAAAAAATTAAACAATGCAAAATAAATGAAAAAATGTATTTATTTATTATTTTTGTCATTTTTTTATTCAAAAAAAATAAAATAAAAAATAAAAAAATTAGCGTTTTTTCATATTCTAGTAGAATATTACACTAGTTTGTGTAATATTCTATTAGAATATACAACATCCAGCAACATTCTACTAGAATATTTTTTTGATTTTTCCAGGTTTTTTTTCTAATTTTTTTATTTTTAAATTTTTTTAGATAGAATAAGTAGCGAAAATAAGTAGATTTTTTTTTTGAAAATTCTCATTATTTTAGCCTATTTTAATTTTTTTATTATTTTTTGATCTCCAAAATGAGTAGCTAGGATTGAGTCTCCCGGTCTCACAAAATTTAGATGGTATCATTTGAACTTCTACCTATATATATATATATATATATATATATATATATATATATATATATATATATATATATATATATATATATATATATATATATATATATATATATATATATATATATATATATATATATATATATATATATATATATATATATATAGTGTGAGGTTCAAACGAGGACAATTAAACGGTTGAGAACGCGAGGATAATTCTGGACCAATCATTTCATAATGGTATAATAGTAATATTAGTATATCTATATTAGTAAATAAAATCAAGATAATTATAAGTTACCTAAAATAATGGGATTGATTATAATTATTTTCTTGAATATAGCTTTTTTGAATTTCGTGGGTTTTGTTTTGAATTTTCGTCACTGAATTTAGTGGTTTTTTCTTCTTTTTTTTTTTTGAATTTTCGTCACTGAATTTAGTGTATAACTAGTCGACATTGGCGATGAAGTAAAATTCATCAACGAATATTCGTACAGGGATATGTAACATGACAAATTCGATGTAATTCAGCAATGAATACAATGATTTATTATACTAATGAATGCAAAATCAACAAGTAATATGATTATTCATCAATGAATACAATGTGTGGATATAGTAAACCCCTAAATTCATCAATGAATGATGCAAAATCAACAAGAAATATGATTATTCATCAATGAATTTGACATAACTAAACAACTAATGAATGTAAAATCAATAAGTAACATGATCAACCTATGGTCTCAAAAAATATAAAGCATCTGCATCAACATTTTTCATGATCAACCTCCTCACCACGTATGCGACTTGAAAAGCCATATATTATATCAAATTCAAAGCAGTCGCGTCCCTTTCAAACAACAATACCCAGAAAATGTGTCGTCTTCATGCCTAGAAAATTGTTCAAAGTATAAATTGCATCAGACATGTTATAAAAATAGGACTAGAAAGTAGGATTTTGTAATTAATTTAAAATTAGACATGTTCTCAAAATGCGACAGAAAAGTATGATGTTGTAACCAACACATCAATGAAAGTGCATTCATCAGTGAATTTAACAGAACACAACAACTAATGAATACAAAATCAACAAGTAATATGATTATGCATCAATGAATACAATGATTGATTATACTAAAATCCTAAATTCATCAATGAATACAATGATTGGTTATATTAAACCCCTAAATTTATCAATGAGTTATGTAAAATCTGCAAATAATTTGATTATTCATCAATGAATTTAACAGAACTGAACAACTAATGAATGTAAAATCAACAAGTAACATGATTATTCATCAATGAATACAAGTGCCACTTAAGATTCACCATGGAAACTATTTTGTTGTTTACAAAAAACTTATTTCAAATAACAAAAAATATGAAACAGGCCATCTAAAATTGACAACTTTTTTTTTATAAAAGACATGATGCTAATCCATCATACACTTGTTGCTAGGTTTTCATGCATTTTTCTTGTATTTTCGTTAACATATTACATACAAAATATTTCAAAACTATTTAGTTTATTTATAAATGAATTAATACATCGGCGAACCTAGTTTTGCATAAGAATTAAGCTTTAACTAAAGCATGATGAATGGTGTGTTGACAAGTATCCAGAATGCATTAATTTATTTGAAATATATGATAACATTTAAAACAAGAACAAATTAAAGAAAAAAATAAACAGAAGAAGGCGCATATGGATTGTCATTGATGCCGATGACATGTATACGTATAATACTAAGAGGTATGGTAACCCCTCACATCAAGGGGTTCTGGTGCCACGTAGACGCTACCTCACATTCCCCTCACCTTCCCCTCACCTCTTCAATTCTAGGAAATGGTAACCCTTCACCAACCCTCACTTTTTTATTTTAAATAAATAAATAATTTAATTTCATCACCAAAAACATTAAATTAACCAACTAACATTTAATTAAAAACATAACAATTCAAAATAAAAAACGTACACGGGAAATTAAAATCCTACAAACGGGAACATTTAATAACCTAAAACGACAATTAAACTTGTAGAAACGGGAAATTAAAACCTAAATGCGATAATTAAATTACACGAAATTGAGTTAAATTTTTCACAACATTCCACGCAGCGAGGTGCGGGAAGTCTGTGTCGTATGTCGCCCGAAACTGTGATTGGGTTTCCTGAAGGATCTCTTCGTCAGTTGCACTGGGTTGGCGGTTTCCCCATATGTTTAAGTAAATTTGTTGAAAGTTACCTATTGTTCGTGACATATTCCTCCATTGAAAGAAAGGTGATCCTTACTCGCATAATTAACTACGCCTATTATAGTTTCAAACGATTCTTTGACAAGTTCCCAAAATGGACGGTAGTCGTTGCCGTTGACTATAAAGTCTTCGTTGACGTTGAGCCACGCGGTTGCCAAAGCGGCTTCGTGAGTTTGAGCCCATACCCGACGATTATTTCCGTTACCGACGGCAGCCATTTTTTAAGTGAGAAAATAGATGTAAAAACAATGGGTTTTAGTGAGAAAGAGATGTGTAGTTTTTTATGTGTGATTATGGGTATTTATAGTTGGAAAATGAAAAAAAAAAATTTGACCTTTAATTTCTAGCCGTTGGGGTGTATTATGTACAAAATCACCATAACTCCAGGGACCAAAAGTGTAACTATGCATTTGATCACCGGGCGACGAACCAACCCTTTGCGGTGACCATCACCGCAGGTCACACCCCAACAGGGGCGGTGTTCCCATGCGGTGATGGTGTCCACCTGGACCCCGCCCCTACTTCCTCGTGTCGATACCAGTTGGTCTAATATAATAACTTCTAAATGGAGAATTGAGATGCTTACCGTCAACAAACAAACATAATTGGGATAAAGAACCGAGCCTGCCCCCTCCTTTCTTTCCTCTCTTTTTATTTTACTTCTCGATTTCTTCCCTTCACATATACAATCGATACTAGTAGCCGTACTGGAAGCACTCAGAGTATGATTTTGATGGTGCGGAATCAAGCTATCGTATTCATGATAATCGTTGCTTGACCTAGGTCGTGATCGGGAAAGACGAGAATGAATGGAGGAGTGATTTTTCGATGAAGAGGGAAAGAGAGAGATACACGACTGATTTTATGAACCCTAAAAAAATTGATTCCCATTATACCCTTATGTCAACATAAAATTTACATTTTCATCTTATGAATTTTCTAATTTACATAAATGACCCAGTTGATAATAGCCCTAGATTTGAATATCTGGATGGTCTAGATTTGTCATCGCGTTCTCAACCTTTTATTTGTCCTCAATTGAACCTATATATATATATATATATATATATATATATATATATATATATATATATATATATATATATATATATATATATATATATACACATACATACATACATACATTCATACATACATACATACATACATATATATATATATATATATATATATATATATATATATATATATATATATATATATATATATATATATATATATATATATATAGATGGTATCAATGTTGTAAAAATCGTTTGACTGTAGTTTGGCGGTCGAGTGGGGTTAAATGATTAATCAGATTAATCAGAGATTAATTAGAGACCCTAAATTATAAAGGAATTTATTTAAAAATATATAAATATAACACAACAACAAAGTTTGATTCATTTTATTCCGACATACACTTCAAAGATTATATATTTATTTATTTTTATTCTTTAATATTGATTTTTTTTTAGTTTTATTGAGTTATTAGAGAGTGTTTATATCATTATTTATAAAAAAATAAAAATAAATAATAAAAAAAAATAAAAAAATGACTGCAAAGACCGATTAATTGGCCGCTAAGGACATCCAAGGCCGATATTTGACCGATTAGACCTAATCGTAAACGGTTGAAGATCGTCAACCGACTAATCGCCGATTAATCGGCCGCCAAGGCCGATTTTTGCAACACTTGATATATATATATATATATATATATATATATATATATATATATATATATATATATATATATATATATATATATATATATATATGTATGTATGTATGTATGTATGTATGTATGTATGTATGTATGTATGTATGTATGTATGTATGTATGTATGTATGTATGTATGTATGTATGTATGTATGTAGTTAGTTAGTTATTTAGGATCAAATACAAACAACAATTATTGAGTGAATGTAGGACCAAAATATAGAGCGTTCGATCGAAATGATCAGTGACGTTAGATTTAAGAGCCTAATTGTAAATTTATGACAATTAATAAAACCTTATAAAATGTATTTTAGTATATTAATAAATATTTAAAAAAGAAAATACCCTAATTATCTCCTAATTTTGTGAGATTTATATTTAATATGTAGTTATCTGATTATATAAAATTTATAACTATATTACGTGATGAATAATAACTGAATATAAAAATAATAACTGTACAATATTAACTGCACATAAAAATAATAACTGTACATAAAAAACTTAGATTATCACATAATACATTGTCATTCTTAAATAATAGAACATCATTCTTGAAAAAATACACTGTCATTCTAAAAGAATATATTTCATTCTTGACGTAACACACTATCATTCTAAAGAATACTCTTCATTCTTGGTGTAACACATTAGCATTCTCAAAGAATACACTTCATTCTTGGCCAAATTCACTACCATTTCTTAAAGAATATACCGTCATTATTAAAGAATATACCGTCATTCTTAAAGAATGTTGTTAATCTTGACTTCAATTAATTCAATCGCATTTGCCATTCTTAAAGAATGTTGTCAATCCTGACTTCAATTGGTTCAATCATGTTGCTCATACAAATATGCCTTAATTCCTGTGTGACTCCATGCCTCAATGTTCCTAAATTCATTAAACACTATAGAGAATCTGAATAACTCAAAAGAAGAATAAAAAAACATTGAGCTTTAAACGGCTGGAAACAAACCCGTGTTTTAGACTGACTTCGCGAATGATTTGTGAAATCCATCCTGCAATCACAAGAATAAGTTCTACAATGATTAGGAATCAAAACTGACTTCGGGATTAGGAATCAAAACTGACTTCGGGAACCCATATCGAGATTAGAAATCGAAATCAATCCTCCAATGCTTATCGCAATATGCAATCGGGATTCATACAACACGACTTCAATTGGGAAGGCTCACCGGGTGACTTCGATTGGGATTCATACCACGTGACTTCGATTGTGATTTTGCAATCGGTGTTGTAGCTTGAAATGGCTAGACACGAATCCGTGTTTTAAACTATTAGGATAAACAAACCTGCAATCGTAATCAAGTTTTAAACGGTTGCACGAAAACGATTTTATTAAATTCGTTGTCAAAGGCGATTGAGGTTGGGCAGACGATTGTGACGTCTAGGAGATGTTGACGGAGATGAAAGCTTGGCCGATCGATGTTTTTCTGATTGTAGACAAGAAGGTCGGCCGATGGTTTAAGAAGAGAGATGGAGACGGATTTTAATTTGTTAAATTCCATAAATAGAGGCTTTAATTTGGGAAATTTATTTAATTAATTAATAGATTAGATAATTATAAATTATAAATTGACTAATTTGTCCTTAGATGATGATTGGTCCACAATTAGTCCTACAATCACACAATACTTATAGTTTATATTTGAACCTAAATATTTTAATTTTTTTACCAGTTTAGGTAATTGACTAAGAATTCCATGATTATCTTCTTTCTATCTATCTATCTATCTCTCTCTCTCTCTCTCTCTCTCTCTCTCTCTCTCTCTCTCTCTCTCTCTCTTCTTATACGCAACATGTATCGGTCGATTTAGGGTTCGCATCTCTAAAGGGTACCGACGCATCCTCCTTCTCCGATGACCGATTCCAGGCTCACTCGCTCTAACCATTCTTCTAACAATTACGTTGACAACAGGAAATAGCGTGTTTGAGAGAGGGGAAAACACACACACAAGTAGATTGTGTGTGTGTTCGTGATTTTTGCTCGGGAAAACGAAATCGAGAGACAGAAGCGATGAGGATTAGGAGAAATGAAGCAAGGGTTGAGATTGAAGGCGATATCGAGCATAGGAAAGTCGAAGCAGCAACAGTGGGATCGCCGTTACTGGCGACGGTCGCTGCTGGAGGTGGCCGGTGACGACATCAGTGGTCGGGATGACCCCATGGGTCCGATTTCACTTTCAGAACAAGTCTCAAGCCCCAATTCCTTCTTCTCAGCAGAAAATTAAAGGTAAAATCGTATTTCTCCTTTAGAACCCTAATTCCTAGATTATTAGGAATATGAATTGTTGAAGTTCTTGTCTAAAGAACGGAAAGATCATGAGTGTGACCACATTCTGATTTCCTCCCATGATTTTCCCCAAATGCTTCGACGACCTATAACTGAAATACATTCGGGGTCCTAATCTTGTTCTTGGTTTGCTCAGATATTATAAATTTACCCTTCTGGTACAAAAATCAGTTGTCTATTTCACATTCTTTATGAAGTTATGAATCTTTAATCAGGTACGAATTTTAATCCCATTATGTTCACTTCTTGAGCGGATGATTTCAACTGTTGATTCAAGTTTATTTTATCTGTCTTACATGAATTTGTTGATTTCTTTTATGGGCCATCTTTTCATTTGCCAATTATGTTCATAAATCTTTGAATACAGTTTAATTTTCAAGGGTTTGCGTAATGAACTATAACTGAATCAATCACTTGAAGAAAAATGTAATGACCTGAGATAATTCACATGCAAACCTTACCAAGTAAATATCGAATTCATAATGTGTTCTTCCCCAAATTTATATCTTCCTTGGGCTTACATAGAAACAATTATAATATCGATATTTAAAAAAGTTAAATTTTGTTGCAGGAGGTGATTGTGTGTAGTCGAGTACTCGAGTAGTGGTTGAATCGGTGTAGATGGATTCAATTATCGATGGGGTTGGTTCTTTGTCAACCAGTCATAACGTTGCCACCATGACCTTTAATCTGCGGTATAATGTGTTAAGTTGATTACATGGTATATTGGACATGGGTTTATTATTTCACATGATATAGTGATGTTCTTTCAAATGGGTATTATCAACGTTAATTACAAAAATTGTGTTATTAATTAGATCTATAATAATGATAGTTGGTTTATGCTTCTTTCAGGCAGCAAAAATCAGTTAAAAAACGAAGAATAAAGTTGATGAGCTTCATTCTCTTTATTCTATCAGAATTTGAAGATTGAGCTAACAAAATAAGCAATATTCTTTCAGAATGAATGTGGTTATACAACAATATTCTTTCAGAATTTGAAGATTGCGCTTAATAAACAAGATCATCAGAATGCATTTTGAAATTGATGGTTTATGCTTCATTCTCACAGAACGTGTACATTATCATTTATGTTTTTATACTTGATATAGAATTTTTGTATATTTTTCAAGAATATTGTATATATTATTGTTTAGTATTGAAAGTTGTGTATATTCTTAAAAATATTGTATATGTTCTTGTTTATATTATAAGTGATCCTAATATTCTTTTAGAATGAAATCGTGGTTTTTAAAAATGATTCAATAACGACATGTATTCATCGTAATATGAGTTTTTTTAATATAATTGTTGTAATTACTAATTAGGTAATACATTTTTAAATTTATTATAATAATTAATAACATAATTAATTATTTAATAAAATCCCACCAAATTAAGAGATAACAAGTAAACTTTCTTGTTTAATTCTTGATTAATATACTAAAATACAATTTTCAAGGATTTAATTGTAAAAACTAATTAATTAAATTTTATATATTTACGTTGAAGCCCCTGAATCTAAGATCGTAGATCAATTCAATCGGACGCTTCATATTTAGTCATACGTTCACACAATATTTGTAATGCTTGTGTGTGTGTGTGTGTGTCTCTCTCTCTCTCTCTATATATATATATATATATATATATATATATATATATATATATAATCCATTAAATAGAGAATTCATAGATAGATAAAATCATTTGTAATTTTATAAAAACCAAACCGGCCGCATCCTCAATTGACGACCATTTGAACTCTGAAGATCCCATGGTTTGTTGGTTCAAGTTGCATGTTCACAGCATTTATAGGCCTAAACCGATAACTCTATGATAAAGGAAAATATAAGATACAATGATAAAAGACAAACTAATACCATTACCAAGACTAAACACAATGAAATATTAACATACCAACAAAAAGCCCCTGCAAAATATCTTTTACGAAAACAATCTGTATAACTAAACTTCTGAGTAATGAAATTCATGGTTTTACATGTATCATATAAACGATTTTTGTAATGTACACTTTATTAATTTAGATATAATAAAAACCAGTAAAGTGAAATAAAAGTATTTATTATTGTAATAAGCTTAATGAAACAAACTAAAACTTTACATGACTTATTTATATCAAACATTATCCCACGGAACATGTGACTTTTCATCTTATTTATGAATAAAATTACAACAAAAATATTGACTCACACAATGATACAAAGATCTCCAAGCTTGTAGTTGTACTATACAAGCAACACTGCACAATCCACTCGGCTCTATCCAGTTTCGATGAAAGAATTAAGGCACACAGGCACCATGCATCAAGATTTCACTTCTCAAAACTCAATCCTGCATATAAAGTTATTCACTTATATATATGAGAGAAAAGTGCTTTATTTTTCGTTAATTATAGCATGTAATAATATATATATATTAATAGAGAATTCATAGATAGATATAAAAACCAAACCGGCCGCACCCTCAATTGACGACTACTCAAACTCTGAAGATCCCATTGTTTGATGATTCCAGTTGCATGTTCACAGCATTGGAGTCTGGTGCTAGAGAAGGATTAGGTTTTTCAAGAAATAATTAGAAATTGTGAAGAATCAAATAAGGAGAAAAATATTAAAAAACTAAAAAATACGAAACATATGTAGTAAGAAGCTTACCGATTGGAGAAACGGACACAAAAAAACTAGCCCCGATGACAAAGTAGCACAACAAAAGAACTACTCCTTTAAGGTAATGAGAAGTTCCATCCTGCGAATAATATTCTTTATTAAATATTTTGGATACATATATGTTAACATCAAGTTAAAAATGAATAAATATGAAGAAAACATACCTGTAACGTGAAGGCTGTGGCGATAATTGTAAGAGCAAGACAACCAGTTTCAAGGAGATTGAAATCAAGGTCCATTTTGATGCCAATTATCCATGAAACAATAACACTCATTGGAACCTAAATCATATAGATTTTTCAAAATAAAATTATATTTCCAAAATTCAGAAAACATAAACCCACAAGTATATATACTCATCGGGTTGAAATTCTTGAAAGATTTTAAACTTACCACAAAGATTGAAATTTGAGTTGCAGAACCAAGAGCCACGCCCAAAGTTATATCCTGTGTTTTTGAAAGAAGACAGTAAATAATAGAAAAAAAAAAAAAGAGTGATTTCCTTATGCGATTTAACTCTAATTAATGATGAACGTCTTGTCGTAAAAACCATAAATTTTAAAAAACTTGGAAAAACGAAAAAGAAAAATACCAGTTTGTTCTTGAAAGCAAAGATGATTGCTCCAGCATGCTCAGCTGCATTTCCAACAATTGGTAGCACGATGATACTAATAAAGCTCACTGATATGCCCCATGAAGTCGAAGCTTCCTATCAATCCAAATTATTAATTTATTAAACCAACCCCAATTAATTTATGAATAATAATATATTCAAGAAAAAAAGATACCTCAATGGTGTCCACCAAGTATTCAGACAACAATGAGATAACTGCAGTCATACCAATCAACCATATCAACCCACTCCAAAACCCTATCACTGGTTTTTCTTCTTCACTCACATCCATGTCATCCTCAGTTTCTTCCTGCATGCATTTCCCATGATTAGTACTTATAACTTGTACTGTTCAACTCAATGATGCAATTCAAACACAAAGTTATGTACCTCTTCGGCTTCAAAGAACTGGCGGTGAGTATATAGCTGGAAGATAAGGTAAGCAAAGTAAGCAACAAGCATGACGATACAACTAGCTCTCGACAAATTCAGTGTTGCAGTACTCAATGCATCAGCAGTTGTACTCCCATTAGCTGCATATCTGTACATGAGCGGCAACGTATGGCATAGCAATCCCAGCAGCAGTAGTGCTGTGTTTACATCTGCTTGTTTCTGTGTTTAACAAGTGTACATGCATGTACGTGTCAATTTCCAATCATATTATACATACATATGTGTATATATAAATAGATTTGGGGGGGGGGGGGGGTGGTGGGTGGTTACCCTATCAAACTTTTGTTCAGATGAAAGATTCGCAATCCCGCCACAGAGGAGAGAAGTGCCAAGAACAAGAAGAAGGTTGGATAGAATGGAACCCAAAAGAGAATATTTGACGACATCAATTTTGTTCTCCATTAATGCAAATATTGCTATGATTAGCTCTGTTGCATTTCCACATGTTGCATTCAACAGACCTCCGACTACAAGAATAAAATATAAATTAACCGATCATGCTAACATGTTATATAAATAAATGATAAAGTCTTGTATTATTGATATTATATGTATAGGTTACATAAATAATTAGGCTGATATAATTAGGTATACCTGTCGGACCAGTGTAGAAAGCAAGTTGCCTGTGATTTAAGAAAGATAAAGAAATCGAGTTTAACAAATGTCACCTGAACGAAATAGAACAATAATAATAATAATAATAATAAAATGAGTAGAATTCCGTACTCTGTTAGGAAGCTAACACGTTCTGCAAGGGGCATCAATCCAATTAAACTCAGTGAAAACACCCATGGCTGGTTTTCAGAAAAACACAACAAAAAAATTAATATCAATATAGAGGATATATTACGCATATATTACTCTTATACTTCTGCATAAGATTGTAAATAAAAAAATAGATCTGTACAATAATAAAGAAAATTAATAAAATTGAATTTCGTAGTTTTTTGCTTTTAAAATTCTAATTATATACCGTGCGAAAATAATATGATTTCTAAGTAGTCATTAATATTGCATTGGCGCTATTAAATAATCAATCTTAATCTTTATAATTAATAATAAATTTCAGCTGTTATTTGCTGTCTATAATTTTTATCTCTGAAACCCTAAAAATCAACTTTTCTTAACTGAAGACATTTTAGGGTTTGAGTTTAAGAGGAAATTAAAGGGGTTAAATTAACCTTGGTTTATGCAAACCTGTATATTTTATCACAAATCGTACAAGAGGTATGGAGGATGGATATGCAATCACATGTCATACCAGCATCTTAAAATAAAACATTTTGCTATGTATGATATGTATCAATTGCATATATTAATTAACATAAAATAACGACTTTTTTGCACAAATAACCATTTAACCATACCCTAGGGCCATTAACTAGTTTCTGTTACAATATTCCATATTATGTCTAAAAAACAAAATATAGTTGCATATTTTTTTCTTAAAAAACACTTCGTGGCATAAATTTCAAATAAAAAAGTGAAACATTTTCACATAAACGAAGATTAAACCCGAAAATACGAAATTGAAAATTTCAAGTTATCAACCACTATCATTTGTAGAAAAATAATTTCCACAAAGAAATGTTGTTAAAGGCGTGTTAACCGGTGTACGTGGTGTATAAATCACAATGTCATGAAGAGGAACTCACTCTTGCGAAACCAAGGTATTGGGCGGCGATGGCAAAAGGAATTGCAATAAAAAGGATTGCTAATTTGGTACCCAAGATGACCTCTTGGAGATTGGCTAGGAAGTTTCTAAGAGTTGAACAAGGAACTTTTGACACGAGGGATATATCAGACTTTCTACGAAGGGAGGTCGAGGACATGCCATGAGCAGTCCGGCTATGACCGTGGCCATGTCTCGCCTCCTTGGTTAGCCTCTTAACAGTGCCGTTTTCGAGCAACCATGGTTCTGTGGAGGCCATTTCTTTTGGATCTTAGAACAATACGTGTATGGGCAACTTGGTAATTGGATGAACGTACTAAACAAACTCACAAACCTTACTCTTTTATACGGTATAAATTTTAGGCGGAGAACCTTCGAGGAAGCTGCAGGGGCTTTGTCCTGACATCGAACTGAAATCGTTACCAACACATATTTCGGCTGCAAACTATTTTTTTTAAATTTCCGTGCCTAATTCGGCAATCAACCATTTTTTTTTTCATGTTGAGAACATACAAACATTGATTTCTGATATTGCAAAAGCAAGCCGATATGTCAATAAATGATAAAAGTGTTTTGTAACTTGATTATGTAAATATTGTCACGTGAAGTTTATACATATTTAGACCGGTGTTTTTTTTAAACAATTTTATAAGGAAAATTTATTTCTTCCTACTTTATCCTCCTAATTCATCCTCCTATCCACTAAATTATGACATGTGAAATCCATTATTTTTCTCTCTTAATTTCTTCTCTTGATTTTGACACTTGTCTTGATCATATGATTAAGAAGATAATTAGGAAGATTTTTTAGGAGTATATAGAACCTCTCATTTTATAAATAAAACTAGTGGGGTGTGGCTCGATATATGCCTCACCAAGACTCTCTCTCTTCTTAGCTTTTTCTACCCACCACCTCTCTCCTTCTAACTTCTTTTCTAACCTCTTTTTTTTTTCAAAAAAATTCAAAATTTAAACCACTTTTCTTCTAATATAAGAGGGTTTTTAAGATTGCTTATTTGGGGGTGTTTATTAACTTATTACGGTTCAGTACCGGTAATAAAGAGTTCAGTAGCGGATCAAGGAATTATCACTAGGGGGTGCAAAAAAAAATTTCCCGGAATGTAAAGGGTGCACTTTTGTGGGTAATTGATCAAAATCCAAAGTTTAAGTTAATTAGTGGGTGTCATTTTTTTCCGAGGGGGTGCAACGTACTAGAAATTTTTTTTTCACAAAGGCCCGCAAAAGTTGAGCCGGTGCACAACCCCCCCTTGCCCTATACTGGATCCGCCATTGAAAGAGTTTGAATGTTTGGATGAGAAAATTTTATAAGCACTTATTGATTTAAATAGGGAGTTCTTAATAAGTTACTTCTTTCTTACTTGTTGATTTATTTAAGGAGTTTTTGATAGGTCATTTCTCATTACACACATAAGCACAATTTGATATCAAACTTATCACGTTTTGGTGCCGGATAAGCTAAACCAAACATATTTTTTAAACTCCTTTTTGACACCGGATGAGCTAATAAACACTTCCAATAAAAAAGAATAAGTTGTTTTAAAAAAACAATCACAAAAATCCTCTAAATACCAACAATCTACACCTTATTTACCATACTCAAACCTAAATCTTTACTCTCAATTACATACTTGAAAATGTCTTTTCCAAAAACTCCCTACAACCAAACAACCCCTTCCAGAAACAACCCAAAATCTTCACAATTCTACCAACCCCTAATGGATCGACCTATTTTTTCACCACCTATGTTCCATTACCCCGATATGATCCTTACTATAATCCATATCAAACCCAACCCCTAATGGATCGACCTATTCGACCCCTTTGTAAGTGTTCAAGAAAATCAATTCCAATTCAAATCCCGATCCCAACCCGAACTCGAACCTCAATCCCCATTCGAACTCGAGTCGGAAACACAAGCACTTCCTAAGAAAACGAAAGTCCCCGAATCTACCTTAGACATTGGAGGAAGAAAAGGTGTTGACTTGTGTGTGGATCGACATATCGGAGGATTTGAAGGTGGGCAACCACCAAAACAATCAAACCTTTTGGAGAAAACTTACCAAATGCTTCTTCCAAATAATGAAGAAAGGAAATTACAAAAAAAAAAGATCAAGTCTACACGAAATGGAGGAATGTGAACAAGGTGGTAATGTAATTTAACACCTTGCTTAACAACTTGAAACTTGATTGGAATAGTGGCGCAAATGATGTTACAATTTTAAACAAAGCACTCGAAATATTCCTGAAAGTAAATAGAAAACCTTTCAAAGTTACAAAATTTTGGAATATTGTCAAAGAGTGCACTAAACGACGTAATATAAAAGCTCCTAAACCATATGCACGTGGTTCGAAAATAACCAAAACATGTAATTCGACCCACACTGCATCATCGAATGCTTATGTCAGTTGGACCTCAATGATGATGAGCCAATTGAGATTGCATCACATAAACCCTCAATGGGAAGGGACCGAGCGACGCGAAAAAGGGATAATGTATCCCATCATATTCAGATTATTTACAAGAGTTTATGTCATAGATCACGTGCCTAAACAAAAATCTTGACAAAAGAAGTCGAACTCAAGAAAGAACGTGCTCGTAATATGAAACTTCTACTAAAAGATGTGTGTCACACACCGATGAGGAACTCGACACAACTATGAAAGTAAAATTCAAACTAAAAAAATATAATATATAATTTTTATCTATGTTATGTTTTAAGGTTCTACATTATGTAATTTTAATTTCTTAAGTTTTAAGTTCCATGCCATGTAATTTTGATTTTAGTGAATGAAAATTTTAAATAAAGAAAATTTGTCATTGTAAGAATATATATATATATATATATATATATATATATATATATATATATATATATATATATATATATATATATATATATATATATATATATATATATAGGGTCCGGTTACGGTGAGGACTCGCGAGGACACCTTAAAAAATTGAAAAAAATACAAATCATAAAATCGAGAATAGTACTATCTCATTATCAAAAAAAAAATTTGAAAATTTTTTTTGCATCATTGCAAAACGTAATGATGCAATTTTTCTGTTTTTATTTTGGATCATTATTTCATTATAAAAAAAATAATGATCCAAAAGTTTTTTTTGAATCTTTTGTTTTCTCCGATATAGTACTATGATCCATTTTATTATTTATATTTTTTTATATTTTTTTTTCAATTTTTTAAGGTGTCCTCGCAAGTTCTCACTTTAAGAAGAGTACTCACCCGATCCTGATTATATATATATATATATATATATATATATATATATATATATATATATATATATATATATATATATATATATATATATATATATATATATATATATATATATATATATATATATATATATATATAAAGCTAAAATAAAAGTTGATTTCAAATGGTAAAAAAATTAAAATGCCCGACTATGTTGCCAAATTAGTAAACATAATAAAAATGTGGCAGGAATTAAAGAAAAATGTTCAGAACCAATTTTGAAAATACATTGAAAAGTTGGGGTGAAAGCGTAAAAGAAGGAAAGTTGCTTGATGTGGAAGACATGTGGGCGGGTTAATCGTTACAATTTACTTAGTCGAAGTTAGGCTGGGGGGAGCAATTCGCTAACCCCCCTCGCTAAGTGCTCGCCGTCACTCGCCAACCACCTCGCCGACTGCTCCCTCGCCGATCGCCTTCGCCAAGAGCTGAAGCATCTCGCCAAGTTTTGAGCGAGCTCGCCAACTCCAACGGCTCCTCTCTTCAACGGCTAGTTTTCAAACCCAACCCCATTTTCAATCCAATTTTTTTAAAACCTCAACCAAAACCTCTATAAAATTCAAAATTTTTTATAAAAAAAGTAGCCGTTTTTTTAAAAAAAAACTAGTCGTTACATCCTCCCCTATATAAACACTACCATTCTACTCTTTTATTCACACAACATCTCCTCTCTTCTTTCAAAAACACTCTCAAACTTCATTCATCATGTCTTCAAGCCAAAGAAAAACTAACAAACCAACCAAACCCACCAAAGCTACCAAAAAGAAATCCGCCCCTCCATCGTTGCAACCCCTCCGGCCGGTTGTTATGTACCTCAAGCGGTTGACCATTCAATGGCATATGGTCAATATGCACCGAATTGGGGTATGCAACAACAATAAGTCACCAATTGGTTACACCAAGCATCTTCACCACAAGCATCTCCAACACAACCAATTCCACCACAAATGTATTCACAACAAATGTCTCCATCACTAGAATCACTATCCCAATTTGCTTCCGACTCCCAATTTTTAAGAAATGCACCATGCCGGCTAGAACAAGAGAACTCCGATGATGAAGAAGAAGGAAACTGAACAAGCAAAAGAAGAAGAAGAAGAAGAAGAAGAAGAAGATCCGAGCCAACTAACAAAGGCAAATCCCCTAGAATCGCTTGGCATGATGATGAGGTCCGAGTTTTGGGCGAAGCATGGGTCGATTGTTCGCAAGAAGCTGAAACGGGGATCAACCAAACTACAAACGTCTTCAAAGTAAATGTATGGAATAGTTGGTGTAGACGAATGTGTTCCACGTACCGCAATCCCAATTCACTTTATTCAAAGTGGCGCACTTGCAAACAAAGTGTCATGGAATTCGAAGGGTGTCATGCCGAAGTTGAGAGGCAAAGGCAAAATGGGGCCAATGGTGACGATGTTATGGCTCAAGCGAGGCTCTTGTACAACGCCCAATATGGTACTCAATTTAATCAAGAGGTGTTTTGGCGTGCTATCAAAGACTACGAGAAGTGGAGAGAGCTAGAGTCTTTTGACCAATTTGTTGTCCACATATCAAAGAGAGACAAAGTTTCTGAATCCACACAATCCCCCTCCTCGGATCCAAGTGTTGGCTTCAACCTCAATAGTGATCCACAACGTCCGATGGGACGTGATGAAGCAAATCGAAAGAAGAGAGGCAAAGGCCAAGCCACTAGCAGTAGCACAAACAGTAGTGTGCATGAAGATTTACTCGCTTTGTCCGGTAATGTTGAGGCGTACAAGGAAGCTCAAAAAATCAAACAGTCTAACTTGAAGATCAAAGAGAATATGCAGCTGCGAAAAATCCTACAAGAAGACATATCGGGCAAGACCGGGTTCGAGTACCAAATCGCGCTGGAAATGAAGAAGGATGCGGCAAGGCAATTGGGATATCACTTCAACGAGTAGCTTGTAGTTTAATTTTCTTTGTTTTAATTTTTAATTTATGTTTTTAATTTTAATGTAATGCATTTTAAGTTTAATGACATGGTAGTTTTTAATTTTATATTTGTTTTAAATAATATAAATAATTTAAAAAATAGACTAAAAAAATAGTTTAGCATGAAGTTCAGCATGCGCTGACTGCTACCACCAATTTTGGTCAGCATGTGCTAACATGCTGAATGCTGACGTGGCATAGTTCAGCATGTTCAGCATGCGCTGACTGCTCCCTCCAGCCTTAAAACAAAAATAGCGAAAGGATCGAACTCCCAATGATTGGGATATGAACCAGTGAGCTAGAAATTAGTTTGTGTTGTAAACGTCAAAACATACTAATAAACACTAACTAAATCTTATAAAAAAGTAATAAAATTGTTGTTCATGTATTTGCTAATTATAAGGGTATATAATTAAGGGTTCGTACATTTAACATGTTGTTATGTGAGATTTATGTACATGTAATAGACAATGCCTAATTTACAATAGAATTTAGTAAATGGAACTTATAGAACAATGCACAAAAAGAACATTATAAAAACGAAAATATTTAGAAATTTAAAAAAAAAACTAAGATGTCAAATAGTTGTAAAAGTGTTTCTATAAATGAAACCAATTTGGTAAAAAGTTGTAAAAAGTAATATTTTGAAAAAAAATGATGTATAACAAGTTGTGCAAAAAAAAAATCTAAGTTTTTAATACTATAATAAAATTAAGTTTTAAAAAATAGTTGGGGAAATTTGTAAAAAAGAGTTTGGACAAATTTGTAAAACAAAGTTGTAATGGAAGATGTAAAAAGTAAATTCTAAAAATTGAAAATTTAGAAAGGGTAGTGCTATAAATACCCTCCCATTTCATTCTATACCCCCCTGATTTGACTTTCAAATTTGTTTTATCTCAATTTTGTCTTTTGTTGTCTTTTCATTTAATAATAATAATAATAATATTATTATTATTATTATTATTATTATTATTATTAGCTTTTATAAAATTATAACAGTTCGTATTTATTGATAATCCATTGTTTTCTTTTTTGTCGTTCGAATTTATTCAGTCGTTTATAAACTAATTGGTTGTACGTATAATTTATTATTTATAAAATCTTTCGGGTTTATATCGTTTGTAGGCAATCGAAATTCACGTTATTATTAGTCGGAAACCGTCATTTTTGATCCGTGGACCCAGTTGTACACCATATCCGTTTGTCCAGGATTGTGTGTGCTCAGAACATTCTGCTGAATAGAAAACATTGTATAATGCTCGACTAAATATTTATATTCGTTATCCATATAACACACCGTACAATTGTAATATTGGACCAAACTTTGCATTGATATTATTATTTATATTGTTATTTTTTATACATTCGTTCAACCATTTTGATATAAGTTGACATAATTTTATAAAGTTATAAACGTCGTTCGTTGTGTTGTAATTACTTTAAAAAAATTATTGTTTTATTGTTACTAAAACGTAAAAATTATAAAAGCTAAATTCATTAATTAGATATTTGGTTAAATTTGACATAACCGTTTTGATATAATTTGACATAATTTTATAAAATTATAAACGTTGTTTGTTGTGACGTAATTACTTAAAAAAACTATTGTTTATTGTTATTAAAACGTAAAAATTATAAAATTTAAATTCATTATTATTGTTTTTCTAATAATAATAATAATAATAATAATAAATCAAAATATGTTAATAAAAGAAAAGAAAAAGAAAAAGAAAATGACAACAAACAAACAAAATAGACAAAAAAACAAAAAGAAAAACAACAAAAAAAAACAAAAAATCAAATCAGGAGGGGTGTAACTAGACTATAGGGGGTATGTATAGAATCACCCATTTAGAAAACATACAAAATAAAGTTGTAAATAAATGTTGGAGAAATTTTTATAAAAAAGATTTGGACTAAACTCATAAAAAGTTGTAGTTGAACTTGAATCACATGTTATAAAGCTTTCGACCAATTTTATAAAAAAATTGAAAATCTGACAAGAGTTTTAAAAAAATGACAACGTTAAATGTGGCGGGTGATTGGGCATGTGTCAAGTTAAAAAAGTCGGGCTAACCCATATCCGGTGTTTTAGAACAATTATAATATGAGAGTTTTTTTCACAAAGTTTTTTTTGAAGCTATTTGGTATCATGTCATTGTCAAATCACAAACCAAAATCTTTTTATAAACATCTACTATAAAAAAACAGTTTTTTCACATAGTTTTTTTTTATGATTTAGACAATATATATAAATACATAGAAATATCAGTATAAAAATATTATTTTGTAAAAAAACTCTAACTACATAGCTTACTAATTAACAAGTTTTTGAAAAAAGTTTTATTTTATAAAGTTTCCACTATATATTGTTAAAATTGTAAAGACTTTTTATGTAAAAAAAATGTCTCAATAAGCTTATGATGCTCTTAGATCGGAAAAGAAAAAAAT
Organism: Cichorium intybus; assembly: GCA_023525715.1. Classification (NCBI taxonomy): domain Eukaryota; kingdom Viridiplantae; phylum Streptophyta; class Magnoliopsida; order Asterales; family Asteraceae; genus Cichorium; species Cichorium intybus. Next base: position 133,665,237 of record CM042010.1, read on the forward strand.
AATGCAAGGATGAGGATCGTACCCCAAGATCACATGTGGCAGAGTAGCTCACAAACTATTAAACTACAGGTTCTTTGCATTCAAATCCCTTAAACATAAATCTAAACGTAACCTAAAATTAGAAAATAGTGCTTCTACTGTTTATGAGATGTTGCAATTTATAGGGTTTATTAACTAGAGAGTGATTTACTGATTTAGAAGAAATATGATTCTAGTTATCTAACTTTATCCTATATAATGTGACGAGTGTTATTTGATTAAAAGCAAAGCCTAGCAATTCAAACCAATCCTTAGTAACCTATAGCATACAAAATGTATAAAATAAATAAAAATATAAAAATCAAATATAGAAAAATACAAATATATTTTCTTAATCATTAACCATATAATAATTTTATTTATAGATTTTTTCTATTTTGACACGTTGAATAAGATGGCTAAAAACATGATTTTAAATTCACCCTAAATATGTTGTTACTTAAGAACTTAATCATAAAAGTATATAAAAAACTAATATTGATGTGTAATTATTAAATATCTAAATGTTTTTTTGTTAAATCATATGCAATAAGGTGTATAGAATTTTAAGGATATATTTTTAAAAAATAGTAAATATATCATTTGACATATAGTTTATCAAAAAGATTGACAAGTAATTTATATCTTGAATATCATGTATCAAAATAAAGTAAAAACCCAATGAATTATAATCAGATATAGTTTTATATAATTTACAATCATAATCCCATGTTTCCAAACGAGAGGTGATACCCAACGCAATATAGTGTAAAATTTATTTATGAAATTCAAATTCGTCGAAAATAAAGTTGTAAAAAGAAGTATTTTTTTCAAAAAAAACTAAGTTTTAAGATACATATAATAACAAAATTGAGAATAATTTACATAAAAGGTTTGGACTAAATTTGTATAAAAAATGAATAATTGTACCAAAATTGTAAGAAAATAAAATAAATGCTAGATGAGTAAATTCGAAAAAAATAAAGTAGAAACATTCACATGTATGTACAGGATCCGGATCCATGTTTTGTGATCTATGTACAAAAAAAAGTGGAAGGGAGATTCGAAAGTCCTTAATGCAAAACCAAGATAAATGACAGAAGCTGTTTATAAAGCATTATAAAGTAATTAATACACTAATCAAGTATATAAAATAAGAAAATGTCATCTGAGTAGAGAAAATGAGTACAAAAACTAAAAGCGGCCAAATGTGCGCGTCATCTTAGTCGAAGGGACAGTTTGTGCTCTATACGTTTAATGGACTAAAGAAATAAAGTCTTGACCGTATGTTTTCCGTACTTAGAGTTTATCGATTTGGTCAAAGATTTTGTTCACTGCCTTTTCAAGGCAATCAATGTTAAAAGGTCTTACTTCCTTTCCCAAATAAAAATGGATGTTTTACTTTGTATAACTTCCAATTCCGCCTTGGTATCATTTTTTGTTCTTCAAGCCGCATGGAGTTATTGGTGTACCGAAGCGGGTTGTGCGGGGTGGGGGTAGGGGGTCGTCGGCGTGATTGTTCCGCCATGAGCGGGTTCGCGATAGAATGGTGGTGTGCGGGTTGGTGAATTTAGGTGCAAGCCTTCATTTTCTAATTAAAAAAAACAGCAAAAATAATTTACCACCATCCTTATAAATATTCCTTCTACAACTGCAAAAATCATACATTAATTGTTCACTCTTCCTCTCTAAATCTCTACAAACATTTCATAGCATACGAAATAATTTACCCCCACTCTAAAATAATTTTCTTTTGTAATGGTATGCATTTTTTAATCTAATGTTATTTTTAATTTTAATTTTAAATGTTATTTTTTGTTTTATTTATTTAATTTTAATATAGAAAATCTAATATGACATTAAGGGTTAGAAGGGATGAGAGATGGGTTTCCAGTGTCATTGTAGCCCAACAAATTATTGGTTGTTAGTCTAAAAGGTCCCTAAAATTTTTTTGGCATTTTAAAAGAATAAAGTCCATTTTTACATGTTCATTAAGGCTATGTTTGACAGACTAACTGAAAAACTAGCTGTTAGCTGAAAAACTAGCGGTAGCTAGAAAACTAACGACTAACTGAAAAACTAGCTGATAATAAATGACGTTTGGTAAAAACTAACTGATAAAACTAGCTGGAAATCGTAAAATAACATAAAAGGACATGCAGAAAATTAATCCAATATTATAAGAAAACCCATAATACATTAAATTAAATTAAAATAAATACTAAATAAAATATTACAGATTTTAAAATAAATTTCTTACATCCCATATCATATTCATAGTATTATCACGATGTTCTCGCATCTCGTGACGTGACTCTCGAATGTTCGCATGATTAGATATTGAATGATTGTTTTGTTCTTCTGAAGGTATGTAATCAAAATATTGTTCAACGATGTTAAAAATCATATTTATCATTTCTTCGAATATAGTTATGAAGGGTAAAGGAAGCGTAGATATATGTCAATTTGGGATAAATAAAGCGTAGATAATATTTGGGATAAAGGAAGCGAGATAATTTGGAATAAAGGAAGCATATCCCTTGTGAGGGAAAATGGTAACATTTTGAAACCGCTACTCAAAACGTTACTATTAGTAGCGTTTAAAAAACCTAGCTTGTTAGCTAACTTATAAGTTAGTTTTTGGATTTCAAACATGTCAAACTAAAAAAGCTCGAAAAAACGCTAGTTTATACGCTAGCTGTGGCGCGCCAAACACAGCCTAAGTCCTTTCAGCAGCTTTCCAGGTTAAAAGTTTGGAAAATTGGCATTGTAGCCCTATCAACTTTCATATTCTATTTTAAATAGTCCCTAAACTTATTTTTTAGTTTACAATGGCGAAGATGGGGTTGATGACTGTCTAGGGGTGCTCAATGTTTAAAGTGACGACTTTATATAGCGATCCAATGAACCGAGCCATGGGTCAAGTGCAGCCACCACCCCTGGGATTGGAGCCGCTTCACGGAAGTTAACCCGTACGCCACCGCTAATGAAAGGCGGTTCTCAAGGGCTAAACAGTAATTAGGGGCTACAATTACAACTAGTAAAGCTAGAGCTAGTTTGAAATAGTAGTTCTGATAGTTGGATCATGTACGTGAATCGATGTAGAAACCACTGCCATGAGTATAGCGAATGTTGTTTGTTTTGTCAAACAAGACATCTTTCCAGAGGACTGAACCATCGTTATCGACACGAACTTGAAAGTTCGGTTCACTGGATTGCCATATAGAATCGTCACTATAAACATTTAGCACCCCTGGACAGTCATCAACATCCACCTTCGCCATTATAAACTAAAAACTAAGTTTATGGACTATTTAAAATAGAATATGAGAGTTGATAGGGCTACAATGTCATTTTTCTTAACTTTTAACTTGGAAACCTGTTGATCAACAAGGACTTAATGAACAGGTAAAAATGGACTTTAATCTCCTAAAAAGCCAAAAAAAAAAAAAAAAAAAACTAAGAACATTTTAAACCAGCAACCAATAGTTGGTTGGACTACAGTAATATTTTGCCTATAAAGAATGCTTGGATTCCAAAATGCTTTGAAATGGTGTAAGCATGAGTGATATATAATTCCAAACTTTGGTTTCGCTAGTTTATATTGTTTATTGAACTATTGAAGCGAATATTGAAGCGTTTTGTTATCGGACATTTAACTTGATTTTGAATGTTCTTTTAATATTTTTCTCAGTTGTTTTTTTTGTAGGTATATTATATAATAATATTAACATATAAATCCCGATATTTTTTTCAACAGTTTTTCAAACTGTAAATATATGTGGAGCCCAAGAGTGTCTCTCCAAAAGAGCCATTGTGGAGAGAGGGAAACTCCAACATATATACAAAGTTATAAGACCGTGTCGCACCAATGTGAGATACACTAACACTCCCCCTTAGAGACGTAGCCTCGATGAGGTTAATTATAGGGGTGCGGAAGACCGACTTTGATACCATGTAAATATATGTGGAGCCCAATAGTGTCTTTCTAAAAGAGCCCTTGTGGAGAGAGGGAAACTTCAACATATATACAAACTTATAAGTCCGTGTTGCACCAATGTGGGATACACTAACACGAACGTATATTTTTATGGTGGTTTCGAATGACATTTATAGTAACATTGTTTGTCTTTCACTTAGTTTTTACCTACGGCTTGAGTACTCTACTTAACATTCGGCTAACAACTAGGTTTTTTAGATTTATAACGAGTTTTGTCAATGGTAACCTTAAACTATCGTTTTATTAAAGTTTAATTATTATTATTATTATTATTATTATTATTATAAACTATGGAATGATATGCCTTTTTAGTAGCATAACATTAAATATTTAAAACAAAACTTCCAAATGACATCATTTTACGACTATGTAAACATTATTTTATATTAGGCTGAAGGGAGTGGTCCTATGTGGTGCCGGCGTCATCCAATGTGACAAACAATGTTGCCAAGGAACACCACCCCGCTACCAAAACGTTTTTGGGAGGCATGCCTTCAACGGCATGTCTTTGCCGCTGCACTCTCTCCTCTTTGAGTCTAGATCTCTCTCAAATACTCTCTCTCTCTCTCTCTCTCTCTCTCTCTCTCTATATATATATATATATATATATATATATATATATATATATATATATATATATATATATATATATATACCTTCAACGGCATGTCTTTGCCGCTGCACTCTCTCCTCTTTGAGTCTAGATCTCTCTCAAATACTCTCTCTCTCTCTCTCTCTCTATATATATATATATATATATATATATATATATATATATATATATATATATATATATATATATATATATATATATATATATATATATATATATATATATATATATATATATAGAGTCCGTTTCAAGGAAGAACCAATATTTTCCTAGGAACCGTAGGAACTTTTTGACTGAATTTTTTTTTTCAAAAAAAATGACATAATACATCTAGTCGCTTATATTTAAGACTTTTTGTAAAAAAAAAAATTTGAAAAATAATATGTATACACGAAATGTGCATATATGCATTTTTTTCGCACATGTGTATATGATCACGTTTCGTGCATATGTGCACATTTCGTGTATATATATTATTTTTTTCAATTTTTTTTTACAAAAGGTCTTAAATATATACGATTAGGTGTATTATGTCATTTTTTTTGAAAAAAAAATTTCAGTAAAAAAGTTCTTACGGTTCCTAGGAAAATATTGGTTCTCATTTGATATTTAGTCTATATATATATATATATATATATATATATATATATATATATATATATATATATATATATATATATATATATATATATATATATATATATATATATATATATATATATATATATATATATATATATAGGGATGGGTTCAATGCAGAACCAAAATATATTGCCTAACTGCAGAACCAAGTTTCTAACTGTAAGATTAAAATATAAGTAAAGGATACGATCGTCAACATAAACTGTTATGTTCAGTATTGAACATATGTTCATCAATGAACATATGTTCATCAATGAACACATGTAAATTACATGATCAAAGTTCTGTGTTCTCTCCTGTATCTTTGCGTTTCTCTCTCTCTTTCTTTGATCAAAATACAAAGAAAGCTTCAATCACAATAAGATCAACAAGTACATTGATCAAAGTCTCAAACAATTACATGAGTAAAGTTAAAAGATTAAGAATACATCACGAGTCAGTATCAAAGTATCAAACAAACGAAACAATATTCATATGTGAATCATGTTCATATATGAACATTACATGGCGGTTCTCAATCACTCTGTTCTTGCTTCTATACTTCTTCAACATCAAACAAATCCTTGTGTGCACATCATATTGTTAATTAACCTGTGAGCAACGAAACATCAAAGTTGATTAGGTTCTTAGTGCTAAAATCGTATTCCCTAAAATACATACGATTTCAACAAAATTTCGTGTTGTATATTTAAGGAATCGATCATTTAATACCAAAAAAGTAAGAACCCTAACCTGTTAACAAACAATGCTGAAAATCAAAATATGTTCATTTATGAACATATGTTCATAAATGAACACATGTTCATTGATGAACACATGTTCATTGATGAACACATGTTCATTTATGAACATATGTTCATATATGAACCAATTACATTGATTAAACATAAGAACATGAAAAAAAAGGATTGAGCGTAATGTATGAACTGTTCATAGATGAACATAAATGCAGATGCTGATCAAATCATGTTGTTACAAGTGAGAATCACAAAATAGACCTTGTTGGCATTTTAACAAGCACTTGGTGTGCACCTTGATTAGTCACGTTTTGATTAGCATCCAAATTCATGGAGAATTGATTAATCACGGCTAAATCAAGATACAAACACCATATGTTCATAAATGAACATATGTTCATAAATGAACATATGTTCATAAATGAACATATGTTCATCTATGAACATATAACCAACTAAACAAAATAGATACCGAAAGCAGAATAGATATCGTAAACCAAATACCCAAACATAACAGGAAAACAATCACTTCCAAAATTGAGGTTGGGAGTAGGAATCGAATTCACAAGGAGAGGTGAGGGGTGCCTGGTAATTGATTCACAGAGAGCAAGGGAGGAGAACCAATAATGGAAACATTTGAAGTGTTAGACATCAAAACCAAATTCGATTCACAGTGGGCACAGGGAGACCCACCAAGCATTGAGAATCGATACTCATTCCTTGGTTTGACAACCCTTTACCAATCACTGCATTAAAAATTCCACCCAAAGAACCCAAATTAAAACGACTAGCCTCTAGTGAAGTAGTAATCGGACTTACCAACTGCGCATCGTTTGGGATTGAATCGGGTCTGTAGCTGGATTTGACGAACTCAACAGACTAAAATCGCCATCGATGGATTGCGTTTAATCGCAGACGCAGACATCGTCTTCTCTCTTCTCGCCCTTCCAATAATCGAGGGGGATGGATCGATTTCTGATTTCTGATTTTGTGTGTGTATAATCGATTTCTGATTTTGCTCCTTCAATCTATTTGCGTAGAATTGTGGAACTAGTTGATTTGGGAACGAGTAGTTGTGAACTCGCGCTATCAAACGATATTAGGGGTTTATAGGAGGAATCATTAGGGTTTCTCTAGACGGGAAACGTTTTAGATTGACTCTCGAGATCCCAATTGAACATGTGATAATCGCTTTATCAAGTCGATTTTGGTGGAGAATGGAATGACGATAGATGGTTATGAGGTAATGAACATACAAATCCCCATTGTACCCTTGCCTGGACGTAATCCCCTGAATAAGCGTGTATAATCTTATTGTGCACCCTGTTAATCCAATCCCTTGATATAATGATCATAGGGTTATAAAGGTGGTTCTGTGGTTAGCCGATATATATTTGGTTCTGCATTGAACCTCCCTCTATATATATATATATATATATATATATATATATATATATATATATATATATATATATATATATATATATATATATATATATATATATATATATATATATATATATATAATGTTGCCAACACCACATCACAAACATCACTCAACAACAAAAACGTTTTTCCTATGTGACGCCTATGTGACATCAATGCCTCCCAAATATTGGAGGCACCACTCCTTTCAGCCCTCTAAAATTATTTCCTCGAATTAATGAATAGTCATTCATTATTAATCTCAATATAATACGATTGTGGACAAAAGCCCATTTCTGGCAGCTGGCCAATGGCCATTAGTTCAAAATTTCTTTTATACTTTTATATTCCTTTTCCTGGTTTTTTGTATATAAGCCACCTGAGTTTCCACGAAACTTCTCTAGATTTGGTAAATTTCCTTTTGGACTAGCAATCGCATTCACTTCGATTTTCTTGCAAGCTATATCGACCTCTAGATAAATTCTCTTACAAAAGCATTAATGATCGGATCAATCATTGTGAGCAGATGATCATAAGGCATTATTGTATAGCTGAAATAAACAACGTAATTTTGTATTATGAGATCATTTAAAATTCAAGATTGGAGGGTGCTACTATTTAATTAGATCCCTTATTTTCTAAGTATACATTTTTAATCATAACTTTGTTGATGAAATTAAATTTTAATTGATCAATTTTTTATAAATTTCAACACTTCTGTTGAAACTGAAAATAATTTATCTTTGATACCACATGTATAATTTAGCTTTGATACCACATGCTGTTGAAACTGAAAATAATTTAGCTTTGATACCACATGCTATGGGGCTATAACTCAATAAATATGTAACAAAATTAGATGTTTTATAGTCTAACATGAAGTACAAATAGTAAACTACATTTTGGAAAAGAAATCATGTCATTCATACTTCAAACGACGAAGTTATGACCATTTAAAGAAGATGACAGATTCAGCATCATTAAAAATATAATATTTTTATGCAAATTTTTACAAATGCCTCGTAGCAATTAGGATAGGATTAGCAATTAGATTAAGAAATTATTTGGACTCTTCGCCTTCTGGTTGGTCCCGGTTTTTTACCCGAAACCGGTAGCACTGAACCGGTTTTGCACCGGAATCGAAAATGGTAAAAACTTATAACTGATAACCGGCCCGATGTATCCTACCCAATCCCGGTTCAGTCCCGTCCAACCGGGCCAATTGCTCAACCCTATTCTACAAACACCTTTTAAAACTACTCGGTTTCTACAAACTTTTTCTCAAACTCTCCTATATTTGAAGTAACTGTTCTAAGGTACTTATACTTTGTTATTTTATGCAAAAGAGTTGCATGATCTCTATCTTTCCATTTTAGAATTCGGTGGGCATCCAACGGGAATAGCGCTCTTAAAACTTTTTGGTCGAATTAGAGAAGAGCCACGACCTTAACCTCTTCATAGTTTTAATGTTTCTTTTTTTTTAGTCCTCGCTAAAGTGTTGCTAGCGGGTTTAAATAAAAATTCAGTTGTTCAAAAGAAATAAAAATAAATGGACCAAGAAAAGTTACATGGCATAAAATAGACGAAAATAATACATAGTTTAGAACTAAAATTAGCATGGAGTAAGTTGTTTAATAAGTATTTAACTTAAAAATAACACGCAACGATAAGAACATTCCTTCGTTTTTGCGAGGGAAATTGTTTTTGGCTTTTTCGTTCTGGCCATCTCATTGCGGACCACAATATGTTGCAGGAAGAGGATTTGGAAAGGAACACGTAGTTATCTCTGTTTTCGGCCCATCATTTTGGCTGCTTGCAATTATCGACCTAATACTACGAAGCTTCCAGGAAATAACACTCTTCATTGTACAAACTTTTAAAAAATTATCTGAAGCCTTTGATTCAATCAATATATGATTATAAACAAAAGGATCCATACACAGCAGCACAGGATATGAACTTCTATGAATCCTTATCCACTGGATCAATCAATCGTTAAGATTGTCATATGATGAGGAGAGAAACTATGTTAAGCAGTGACTTAATATGTAGATTTGTTCATGTATATATATATATATAGAGTCAGGATCAAATGAGAACCATTTTTTTCATGAGAACCTAGGAACCTTTTGACTGAAATTTTTTTTTTCAAAAAAAATGACATAATACACCTAGTCGCTTATATTTAAGACCTTTTGTCAAAAAAAATTTGAAAAATAATATGTATACACGAAATGTTCACATATGCATTTTTTCGCAAATGTGTATATGTACACGTTTCGTGCATATGTGCACATTTCGTGTATATATATATATATATATATATATATATATATATATATATATATATATATATATATATATATATATATATATATATATATATTTCAAATTTTTTTTGACAAAAGATCTTAAATATAAGCGACTAGGTGTATTATGTCATTTTTTTTGAAAAAAAAAATTTCAATCAAAAGGTTCCTAGGTTCTCATGAAAAAAATGGTTCTCATTTGATCCTGACCCTATATATATATATATATATATATATATATATATATATATATATATATATATATATATATATATATATATATATATATATATATATATATATATATATATATATATATATATATATATATATATATATATATATATATATATATATATATATATATACACCAAATATCAAATGAGAACCAATATTTTCCTAGGAACCGTAGGAACTTTTTTACAGAAATTTTTTTTTCAAAAAAAATGACATAATACTCCTAATCGCTTATATTTAAGACTTTTTGTAAAAAAAATTGAAAAAATAATATATATACACGAAATGTGCACATATGCACGAAACGTGATCATATACACATTTGCGAAAATAATGCATATATGCACATTTCGTGTATACATATTATTTTTCAAATTTTTTTTGACAAAAAGTCCTAAATATAAGCGACTAGGTGTATTATGTCATTTTTTTTGAAAAAAAAATTCAGTCAAAAAGTTACTACGGTTCCTAGGAAAATATTGGTTCTCTCTTGAAACGGACTATATATATATATATATATATATATATATATATATATATATATATATATATATATATATATATATATATATATATATATATATATATATATATATATATATATATATATATATATATATATATATATATATATATATATATATATATATATATATATATATATATATATATATATATATATATATATATATATATATATATAATATGAGACGGTGAATATTTTGTGAAACAGAAACACGCAATCTTAATCATTTATTTTGGTGTAAACAAAAAAAATGCAAAATAAATTTGAAAAAAATATTTGTTTATTATTTTCGTCATTTTTTTATTCAAAAAAATTATTAAATTAAAATTTTTTGTCATATTCTACTGAAATATTTTTAATTTTCCAGGCTTTTTTATTTTTAAATTTTTTTGGATAGAAAAAGTAGCGAAAATTAGTATAAGTTTTTTTTAAAAATTTTCTAATTATTTTTGTCTATTTTAATTTTTTGATCTCCAAAATAATTGACTAGAATTATGCTCTCCGCCTCACAAAATTTCCACCGTCTCATTTGAACTTATATATATATATATATATATATATATATATATATATATATATATATATATATATATATATATATATATATATATATATATATATATATATATATATATATACACACACACACACACATGAAAGGTTTTTAGTAATCAATGAACTAAATAATCCTAAGTTCACATGCAACCAAAGATGAGGATCTATGTTTTTCTATCAATGAACATATAACAAAATCTTAAGGCCAACAATTTAATTCTAAAGATTAAAATAAGAAAAACGAACCTTTGATTATTCTTCTTGAAGCTAGCAGCAAAAGTATCCTGCCTCAAATGGAGTCACACCCAAGCAATGGAGAAACGACAGCAGAGTTTCAGAGAGACAATGAAAGTGGCGCAGGTTTTAGGTTTACCAGGAGGCTGTATTTATAGCCTCCAAGGGTGACGCTCAAAACCCTAGAGGAGTCTCCTTAATGGACAAGCATGTTGACCATTTGGACCAAACCTCCTAAACCCTAATTAGGGTTTCGAAATCATGGAGGTGGCCTCCATAATCTCGCCAACTTGAGGCTCTCACTAGCCAGCCTGTTATTCAATTATTGAATAAATACAAAACCAGTCCCTGCACTTTTAATTAATTAAATTAATCACTAAATTAATTCCAATTAACACCATGTTCTTAGTCCTCCACAGATACTTGAGTATGTTCTTTACAGCTATCCAGTGCGCTTTACCAGGATTTCCTTGGTACCGACTAACCATGCTCAACGCAAAGGATATGTCAGGGCGAGTACATGTCATAGCGTACATGATCGACCCTACTGCCGAAGCATAATGTACCCGACTCATCTAAGCTATTTCCTCATCGGTACTCGGACTTTGAGTCTTACTCAACTTCGCATTACTTTGGATAGGCAGCTCTCCTTTTTTGGAATTTTCCATACTAAACCTCTTTAGTACCTTTTCCAAGTATGTACACTGACTAAGACTTATTAATCTTTTTTTTCTATCTCTCAATATTTTTATCCCGAGAATATAGGCAGCTTCTCCAAGGTCTTTCATGGCGAAACACTTCCCGAGCCAAGACTTGACATCTTGCAAGGTCGGAACGTCGTTTCCCATGAGTAGTATGTCATCAACATACAGCACCAGAAAAGTGACTATACTCCCACTAGCCTTGACATATACATAGAACTCATCTTCAATTCTAGAGAAACCAAACTCTTTGACTTTCTCATGGAAGCATAGATTCCAACTACGAGAAGCTTGCTTCAATTCGTAGATTGATTTGTCAAGCTTACACACCTTATAGGATGCTTTCTGTCTACAAAACCCTATGGCTGATTCATGTAAACATCCTCAGTCAACTTCCCGTTAAGGAAAGCGGTTTTGACCATCTGCCAGATTTCATAGTAATGAAACACAGCTATGGCAAGCATTATCCTAATCGACTTAATCTTGGCTACTGGTGAGAAGGTTTCATCATAGTCAACCCCCGGGGTTTGAGTGAATCCCTTCGCGACCAGCCGAGCTTTAAAGGTGTGTACCTTTCCATCCATGTCGATCTTCTTCTTGAAGATCCACTTGCACCCGACTGTCTTTCGACCCGGCACATTGTCAACCAAGTTCCAAACTTGATTGTCATACATGGACTTGATCTCGCTGTCCATCGCCTCTTTCCATTTATGTAACACCCGGCTTTCAATATAAATATACCCATTTATTTTCCACACTTTAAAACATATTTTATTCAACAAGATATTATACAGGGTATATATTACAAGAAAAAGGTACAAGTGGTATCTCCCCAAAGCCGGGCTGCTACGGTCATCAGTTCTAACCCCGAATTAGATCCTTCCCTTTAGTAGGGTCTACAGCACCTGCACAGTTAGTATCAACAAGGATGAGCTTTACAAGCTCAGTGAATAATCGATAAGTGTTATAACAACATTAAATTTTCAGCTTCCACATCATATCACAGCCCCCTGTGATACCGAGTCTCAAGGACTCAATGTACACCTGTTGAATGTGTGATAAAACTGCCAGCCAAATAGGCCATCACAACATTTGTATGTGGTCCCACCACAATTACTGCTAATTCGATCGTCACCGCATATATGTGGTCTCAACCACAATTACCGAGTATGTGACCCTACGGAAAGATGGTCCCAATCACAATAACCGATAATGTGGCCCCACAGTAAAAGTAACACTTAGGGATAGATTACTCACATTGATTTTTGGTATACGGTATCTGGTTATTCCTGCCTTCTTACACCCACTATAACTGCTTGGTTTGTACCTATATATTTGTTTATAGGTGAACTACTATTTCAACCGGCATTACTACAGATCACACCATCACGCTGCTTTATATTCTCTATAATTCCAATATGATACCTCGTGATTTATCAAATAAAGAACGGCCAGGTAGAAGATTAGATGGGGTGGCAGGATCCTTTCAGCATTTTAGCCTTTCGGAAAATCCAACAACCAGATCCCATGTAACCGGCCTAGGCACCGTTCTCGTAAGTAAATCATTGGGCATTATTATTGGAATTACGAATAGTATATATAACTTCCACATATAATAGTTTAACACTTTATAAACTATTAACGAAATAAAGTAGTGATTACTCACTTAGTATTGTCGCTGGCTCGTTCCCCGTTCAACTCTTCCGACAACCCTCGAGCACTTCGCTACAAGCTATCGCTCGTTCCTTACCTCTCCCGATCTATTTTTCTCACCAGAACACTCCCCGATATCGTAAGGTTGTTTGGTGTTTGTTGTGGTTTGAAATGAAGGGGTTAGGCCCCTATTTATAGGGCTTGAAAACACTATTCACGACGTCAGCACGACGTCATCACGACATCATCGTTGATGTCATCACGAGGTAAGCGCTTACTTCATCTCTCGTACTATTCACGCCGGAGCACTATTCACGCCGGAGCACTATTCACGCCGGAACACTATTCACGCCGGAGTTACTATTCACAATTTTTTTTTTTTTTTTTTTTTTTTTTTTTTTTGAAAAAAAACCGGCGTTACAAGTTCTCCCCCCCTTTATAAGATTCCGTCCCCGGAATCAAGCAAACAATTGGGGGTACTTCGCCTTCATTTCCTCTTCGGCTTCCCAAGTTACATCCGAGCCCTTGTGATATCGCCACTGTACTTTTACCATATTAATCTTCTTGTTCCGTAGCTGTCTCACCTTGCGGTCTAAAATCTTTTCTGGCTGTTCCGGATACCTCAACTTTTCATCTATTTCAATTTTAGGTAAAGGCACTCGTTGGGACTCGTCAAACAGAGTCTTTCTCAAATGCGACACATGGAAGACGTTGTGAATGCCTCTTAGCTCCTCAGGTAGCTCTAACCGGTAGGCTACAGCTCCCACCCTTTGTAATATCCGGAACGGGCCAATAAAGCGAGGACTCAGCTTACCTTTCTTTCCAAAACGAATCAAACCCTTCCACGGAGAGACCTTAAGCATCACCATATCACCAACCTGAAACTCTATAGGTTTCAATCGACGATCAGCATACTGCTTTTGGCGATTTTGAGCAATCTTCAAATGTTCTCGAATTTCTCGAATTTTCTCCTCGGTTTGAGCGACAATCTCGGGTCCAGCTAACGGCTTTTCCCCTAACTCTGTCCAACATGTCGGAGTACGACATGGTGCTCCATACAATGCCTCGTATGGCGCCATCTGAATGCTGGAATGATAACTATTATTATATGCGAATTCCACCAAAGGCAAGTGATCCTCCCAGCTTCCACCAAAATCTATAACACAGGCACGAAGCATATCCTCCAATGTCTGGATAGTCCTTTCACTCTGTCCATCAGTCTGAGGATGGTAAGCAGTACTCATTAATACTTTCGATCCAAACCGCTTTTGGAAGCTCTGCCAAAACCCAGACATAAATCGACTATCTCGGTCGGATATAATGGAGGATGGTACTCCGTGTCTACAGACTACTTCATCAATATAGATTCTGGCTAATTTGCTAACTTTATAATCTTCACGTATGGGTATGAACTGAGCGGATTTGGTCAGTCGATCCACGATCACCCATATTGCATCGTGTCCTCGTGGCGTCCGAGGAAGTTTTGTCACGAAATCCATTGTAACTTCGTCCCACTTTTTCTTCGGGACCGGTAACGGCTGAATTTCTCCATACGGTTTTTGATGATTGGACTTCACTTGCAAGCATGTTTGGCACCGTTCCACATACCTTCCTATATCCCGCTTCATGCCCGGCCACCAGTATAACGGCTTCAGCGTTCGGTACATCTTGGTGCTACCCGGGTGTATAGCATAACGAGAACAATGCGCATCCTCGAGGAGTAACTTCCGTGCTTCACCCTGCTTTGGCACCCATACTCGACCTTTAAAGGTCTTCAATCGCTGAGAATTTTCCTCGAGTTGGTTAATATAGCTAACCATGCGTTCACTTTTCACATGCTCCGCCTTCCCTGCTTCCTCTTGGGCTGTTCGAATCAGCTCAGGTAGCCGACTAACTATGCTCATACAAGCAGACACAACCCTAATGGGTCTCTCCTTCCGACTGAGTGCGTCTGCAACTACATTCGCCTTCCCTGGATGGTACAAAATCTCGCAGTCATAGTCTTTGAGTAAGTCCATCCACCGCTGCTGCCTCATGTTCAAATCCTTTTGATTGAACAAGTATTTAAGACTTTTGTGGTCCGTATAGATCCTGAACTTTACCCCATATAGGTAGTGCCTCCACAACTTTAATGCTAATACTACAGCAGCTAGTTCCAGATCATGTACCGGGTATTTTTTCTCAGCTTCCTTCAATTGTCTGGATGCGTATGCAATCACCCTGCCCCTCTGCATTAAGACACATCCCAGACCTACCCTAGAGGCGTCACTGTAAACCACAAAGTCTTCTCCACCTTGTGGTAATGCAAGAACTGGGGCTTCACACAAAGCTTGCTTCAGCTTCTGAAATGCAGCTTGCTGTTCTTCAGTCCATTCAAACTTCTCGCCCTTCTTAGTTAATTTAGTCAAAGGAGCTGCAATAGAGGAGAAGTTCTCTACAAATCTCCTGTAATATCCAGCTAGCCCAAGAAAACTACGTATTTCTGATGGATTCCGCAGCGGCTCCCACTTCATTACAGCCTCGATCTTTGCAGGATCAACTTTAACACCTTCGCTGCTAATAACATGTCCCAGAAACTGAACTTCACGAAGCCAAAATTCACACTTTGAGAACTTGGCATACAGCTTCTCTTGACAGAGTAACTCCAAAACTTGACGTAGATGCGTCTCGTGCTCTTCCTGACTCCGGGAATAGATCAGTATATCATCAATGAACACGATAACAAAGGTATCAAGAAATGGACGACACACTCTGTTCATCAAGTCCATGAAAGCTGCAGGGGCATTGGTTAACCCAAACGGCATCACCAGGAACTCATAATGTCCATAACGGGTACGGAAGGCAGTCTTCGGAATATCCGACTCCCGAATCTTCAGCTGATGATATCCCGATCTTAGATCAATCTTAGAGAAATAGGATGCTCCCTGAAGCTGATCGAATAAATCATCGATCCTGGGCAGTGGATATTTGTTCTTTATGGTGATCTTGTTCAGTTCTCTATAGTCTATGCACATTCGCATAGACCCGTCTTTCTTCTTCACAAACAGGATAGGTGCTCCCCAAGGTGAAGTACTCGGTCGAATGAATCCCCGATCGAGTAATTCCTGCAACTGCTTCCTCAACTCTGCCATTTCTGATGGTGCCAATCGATAAGGAGCACGAGCAATAGGGGCTGCTCCTGGAATCAAATCGATAGTAAACTCTAGCTGCCGATCCGGAGGTAATCCCGGAAGCTCATCGGGAAAAACATCGGCAAACTCCTTTACAACAGCGACATCTTCAACGGATCGTTTGGTAGGCTCTGTCGAGTCCACACATGCCATGTAAAATATTCCTTCTTTGTTGTTATGACGTCGTACTTTGGCAAAAGACATGACAAGCATCCTTGTACGTGGTCGTTCACCTTGAATTATTATTTGCGACCCGTCTGGTGCCAGAACTGCAATTCTTTTTCTTTTACAATCGACTTGAGCATCATTGGATGCTAACCAGTCCATTCCTACAATTACTTCAAATTCTCTGGTGGTGATCGGCTTCAGATCAATAGGGAAAATGGTCCCGTTAATCTCAAGCTGACACCCTGGTATCTGTTCAGAGACATATACATATCTACCACCTGCTACTTCTACCTCCAGTTCTTCATTCAACGGGGTTAAGGGTATCGAAATTTGGGGCATGAATGATGTGGATATAAAGGAGTCGGTTGCTCCAGGATCAAAGAATACATATGCAGGGATCGAGTTTAGTTTAAAAATACCTGTGATAACATCCGTCTTTTCCCGGGCCTCCTCAACGGTCATCTGGAATGCTCGGGAGACTACTGGTCCACCTCGTGCCTCCTTCCTTTCTCTTCCCTGCTCCTCCCGTGTCCTGTCTCGGGATCCTCCTGTCTTCAGCTGTGGACATTCTGATCGGATATGATCTTTGGCTCCACACTGGAAACATACTCGAGTTGTTTGGTTGCAATCTCGAGCATAGTGTCCTGTCTTCCCACACTTAAAACAATACAATGGTGAGGGACTAGTAGGACAATCTCCCGTATGCTTCCTCCGACATTTGTCGCACCATTTGCCTTCATCCTTCCGAGTCTGACCCCGCGACCCAGATTCTGATTGTTGGGACTTCTTTTGAGAAATCCACGGACGTTCCTCAGCCTTTCTTTTTGCTTCTGCGGCCCTCCTTTCACCTTGTTGGCGTTGCAGCTCCGCCTCACGTTCTACCGCCCGATCAACTACTTGCCGAAAGGTAGTCAGCTTGAGTGGCTGTACAACCTCTCGAATCCGGGTTTTCAATCCCCATACGTACTTGTCTATCTTTCTTTTCTCAGTATCAACCTCATGTTCACAGAATCTAGCTTTCTCCAAGAAATCCATAGTATATTCTTGCACAGAACGAGTCCCTTGTTCCAAATGTAAGAACTCTTCTGTCAGCTTCTTCACTGCTACTTCGGAATAGTATTCTTCAGTAAATTTTGCTTTAAACTGTTCCCAGGTCAACATTCCAAGCAAATCTGAACCCAAAGCTCTACTGAAAACTTGCCACCAATACTGGGCATTCCCAGCGAAAAGGTTGGTAGCAAACTCCACCTTGTCTGCCTCATCACACTTGCTAATCTGGAAAACTTTCTCCGTATGTATCAACCATTACATCGCTTGTACGGGACTATCAGTTCCCGTAAATTCCTTAGGCTTGCAACTAAGGAAATTCTTATACGTACATTTGTTTTTCACTTCCGAAGTTCCCTCCACGCCTTTACCCTTATCTGCCACGTGTACTCCACTTTCGGCGTGTCCCTCGTCTCTGGGGGCTCCATCATGCACCTGCTTAGCAGTATCCTCCCTATGTGTCTCTACTATATTAGGTAATAGCTCCCGTACTACATCAGTAATGATAGCTCGTAAATCTGGTTGGTTCCTTGCTGCCTCTCCCGCCTCCCGACGCACTGAGCCCTGTGATCGAGATCTGCCTCCCTTGGAAGCTCCCTGCCTAGCACCTCCTCGGCTCTGACCACTCCTGGTGTTTGCCATCTTCAAAGTTCAACAAAAAGATTAGTCTCCTAATCAGATAACATAAATTATCCTTTTCCAATCCCGAATTCCACTATTTCCTAAGGTTCAAGTCTAGGTATCTACCCTATAGAAACCTAATTCACTTAAACCTCGGCTCTGATACCAACTTGTAACACCCGGCTTTCAATATAAACATACCCATTTATTTTCCACACTTTAAAACATATTTTATTCAACAAGATATTATACAGGGTATATATTACAAGAAAAAGGTACAAGTGGTATCTCCCCAAAGCCGGGCTGCTACGGTCATCAGTTCTAACCCCGAATTAGATCCTTCCCTTTAGTAGGGTCTACAGCACCTGCACAGTTAGTATCAACAAGGATGAGCTTTACAAGCTCAGTGAATAATCGATAAGTGTTATAACAACATTAAATTTTCAGCTTCCACATCATATCACAGCCCCCTGTGATACCGAGTCTCAAGGACTCAATGTACACCTGTTGAATGTGTGATAAAACTGCCAGCCAAATAGGCCATCACAACATTTGTATGTGGTCCCACCACAATTACTGCTAATTCGATCGTCACCGCATATATGTGGTCTCAACCACAATTACCGAGTATGTGACCCCACGGAAAGATGGTCCCAATCACAATAACCGATAATGTGGCCCCACAGTAAAAGTAACACTTAGGGATAGATTACTCACATTGATTTTTGGTATACGGTATCTGGTTATTCCTGCCTTCTTACACCCACTATAACTGCTTGGTTTGTACCTATATATTTGTTTATAGGTGAACTACTATTTCAACCGGCATTACTACAGATCACACCATCACGCTGCTTTATATTCTCTATAATTCCAATATGATACCTCGTGATTTATCAAATAAAGAACGGCCAGGTAGAAGATTAGATGGGGTGGCAGGATCCTTTCAGCATTTTAGCCTTTCGGAAAATCCAACAACCAGATCCCATGTAACCGGCCTAGGCACCGTTCTCGTAAGTAAATCATTGGGCATTATTATTGGAATTACGAATAGTATATATAACTTCCACATATAATAGTTTAACACTTTATAAACTATTAACGAAATAAAGTAGTGATTACTCACTTAGTATTGTCGCTGGCTCGTTCCCCGTTCAACTCTTCCGACAACCCTCGAGCACTTCGCTACAAGCTATCGCTCGTTCCTTACCTCTCCCGATCTATTTTTCTCACCAGAACACTCCCCGATATCGTAAGGTTGTTTGGTGTTTGTTGTGGTTTGAAATGAAGGGGTTAGGCCCCTATTTATAGGGCTTGAAAACACTATTCACGACGTCAGCACGACGTCATCACGACATCATCGTTGATGTCATCACGAGGTAAGCGCTTACTTCATCTCTCGTACTATTCATGCCGGAGCACTATTCACGCCGGAGCACTATTCACGCCGGAGTTACTATTCACAATTTTTTTTTTTTTTTTTTTTTTTGAAAAAAAACCGGCGTTACAATTTAGCAGACTCAGGGGCCGCCACTGCTTCATGGTAGTTAGCTGGTTCATAAATTTGTCAATGTACGATCACTGACAAATAGGGCCGGCAATCCTAACCCGAACCTGCTAACCCACCCGAACCCAACCCAATAATTTGCAGGTTGGGTTTATATTCTCAACCCGTTTAATTAAATGGGTTGACCCATGTAACCCGTATAATTAAATAGGTTGGGTTAGGGTTGAAGATCTCAACCTGATTTCAACCCGTCAACCCGTTTATATATATATATATATATATATATATATATATATATATATATATATATATATATATATATATATATATATATATATATATATATATATATAGAATCCCAACTTGAGGAGCTTTGTTGTGCTATCATGACGGAGAAGATGGATGATCAAGATGACAATCATACCGAAAGTTGAAGTCGTGGACGAGTTGGTGAAAGTGAAAGTCAAGTTACATAAAATTTTGACATCAATTCGTGTTTGAATTACGACTTTATAATTTTTATGGTTGTAAGCAGTTGGTTTGAGGTTTGTTATGAACTTGGTTTATGGTTATTTATGGATTTATAAATTACAATGTTTAACTTTTAAGTGATACTTTTGGAATTTTTAAATAGGTCAACCCAGGTTTAACCTATTTATTAAACAGGTTGGGTTGAAAAAACACTAAACAGGTCAACCTGATTTTAACCCATTTACTAAAAAGGTTGGGTTGGGTTAGAATTTCTCAACCTGTTTAAGTATACAGGTTGGGTTGGGTACAAACTTTCAACCCATTTAATTAAATAGGTCGACCCGTTAACGGCTCAACCCAACCCATTGCCACCCCTACTGACAAACGTGTCACCATCCGAAGTTATATGGAAACCATAAAACTCGGGTGGCATGCTAACTCTACCGGAACGCCTAAGAGGTAATGAAATGTCTGTCGGTCCAACAGAAACCTCTTCCTTGTGTTGGTTGCTAGTTTCTCCTAAGGTTGTTTCATCGGGTGTCTCTTGAATCTCTTCAAGATCAATAGTACTCCCACTGTCCTCTTTGGAAATGAGCTCTCTCTCTCGAAAGACTCCTCGTCTAGCTACAAAGACCACGTCCTCGCTCGGTCTGTAGAACAAGTATCCAAAAGACTGTTTTGGGTATCCGATGAAAATACATCTCTCACTTCTTTCTACGAGTTTGTATTGAGTCTCTCGTCTCACGAAAGCCTCACAACCCCAGACCTTGATGTGTGCCAACGAGGGAACTTTCCCCGTCCATATCTCGTGCGGTGTTTTTGCAACCTTCTTGGTTGGGACAAGGTTGAGGATATGGGCGGCAGTCTCTAAGGCATACCCCCAGAAATGGATTAGAAGCGAAGCTCGACTCATCATGGAACGAACCATGTCCAACAGGGTTCGGTTTCGCCTCTCAGCAACACCGTTCAACTGTGGTGTTCTAGGAGGTGACAACTGTGAAACTATTCCACGTTCCTTTAGATAGTCAAGAAACTCGATATTAAGATAATCACCGCCTCTGTCGGATCTAAGCATCTTTATCTTCCTGCCCAATTGATTTTCTACTTCATTCTTAAACTCTTTGAACTTTTCAAAGGTATCTGACTTGTGCTTGATTAAGTAGATATAGCCGTATCTACTAAAATTGTCAGTAAAGGTCACATAGAACCACGTGCCTTCCTTTGTGGTTGTTCTGAAGGGACCACACACATCTGTGTGTATGATGTCCAACAAACCTTCACCTCTTTCAAAGGACCCTTTGAATGGTGATTTTGTCATCTTGCCAAACAAACAAGATTTGCATACATCATCCGATTTAAGATCAAATGATTCCAACACTCCATCCTTTTGGAGTTGGGCGATGCGTTTCTTATTAACATGGTCAAGAGGATAGTGCCACAAACACGCATTTTCTACACCACTAGAAGAATCAATATTTAACACATTATTACCAAAATTGTCAACACACATAACAATTTCATACACTCCATCACAAGGCAAAGATTCAAAGATAAAAACATCATTTTTAAAAACAGAAATTGAACCATTCAATTTATCAAAAGTGTAATAATAACCTTGTCTGAACAATGCATGAAAAGAAATTATGTTTCTAGCCATATCTGGCGAATATCAACAATTATGTAAATCTAAACTAACTTCGCTACTAAGCACTAATCTATAGACACCGATCTTGGTAACAGGTGACGTTCGCCTATTGCCCATGACCAGGTTCAATCTACCGTGCTCTAGCTCCCTACTTTCCTCTAGGCCCTGCAAATCAGAACAGATATAAAAACCACATCCAGTGTCAAGGACCCAAGAACAGGAAGATGATAAGTTATTAGATATAGTGTAAGTACCTGCTTGCGACGGCTTCACTTTGCCATCCTTAATATCTTGCAAGTACTTTGGGCAGCTCCTCTTCCAGTGACCCTTCTCTTTGCAATAGAAACAATACGCTTCCTTGGGATTCGTGACATGCGGAATGCCGGAAGACTTGGCTCTTGGGGCATTGCTGGATGACCCGACTTGAACCTTTTCCCTCCAATTCTGCTTGGGAGGGCCCTTCCTTTTCATTCCCTTGCCATGACCAATAGCCAGGACGAGCTAACTCACAGAGGGTACACTTTTACCCTTTAGCCCGTTTTCAGCTGTTTGCAGCATGCCATATAACTCAGCTAAGGAGGTCTGAGAGTTTTTCAAATGATCAGCCAGTGTGAACTGGTCATAAGAACTTGGTAAGGAGTTAAGCACTATGTCAACGGGCAACTCCTCATCAACAGGCATACTCAGCTTTCTAAGCATATCCACATAGTCTTGCATTCTTAGCACATGAGTGCAGACGGACTCTCCGTCCTTAGGCTTGCCATTTGTAAAGGCTTTGACCACTTCGCACCTTTCGACACGCGCTTACTTGCGGAACTTTTCTGCAAGGTCCTTGTGCATCTCGTAGGGCCAGTAGTCCTCATAAATTCTTTGCAATTCAGGTTTCATGGTAGCGATCATGATGCAAGCCACTTTGGTTGCATCATCAGTGTGTTTTTGGTACGAGGCAATTTCCTCCGTAGTAGCTGTATCGGGGTCGACTTCAATCAGCTCAGTGTCGAGAACATACTCCTTGTTCTCAAACCTCAAAGCCATCTTGATGTTTCTAATCCAGTCATTGTAGTTAGTGTCGTCCAACGTCACTTCGGAACACAATGACAAGATTGAAGTGACGTTACTGGAGTTTGAGTGGGGAACGGTTTGGTCAATAGAAGACATCTATAAAAGAAGGTATTTTTTAATTAGATACATATATATAATCCTTATATTGACCCAAATATAATAATAAGGCTAGGACCCAACCATAACAATTCACAATATAGAAGAGGGATGCCGTAATCTTATTGTAAATTTTATAAAGGTAGGCGAATGACGATTCAGCCAATTCCACCGCGGAAAATTAATCATATTATAATGGAATTCCTAGTTTCTTTTGAGATTTATTGAACTATTCAATAGCATGTTTTAATCTCGGATATGCCCCACTGTTTGTGACTGGGATACCGAGGATCACAAACCAGGTGTGAATAACCATGCAAATTTGCTTGGTACTCACGAAGTCAATTACCATCTCAAATTGACGTGCCAGTTAACCACACACGCTCCATCAACAATGGTAAGATCAAGAAACCCATTGCAACTCTTTATGAACCCCTATTGGTGTGCCGGTTAACCACACACGCTCCACCAATGTTTCATAAAGTGCAATGTGCAATTCCATGGGTTAGCATCAATTCACATTTTACCTAAAGTAACTAGATTGAGATTTTTATAAATTGCTCCAGTACTTTCAATAAAAGCATTATACTTTTAAGAGGCTCAAGCGGTTCTATCAAACTCGTTCGGATAACGACACTCGACTGACCAGGAGAGCGGTGGGTGAGAGTAGACACCCATTAGACTACCATTTTATAAGCAGTCGCCTTATACCCTCTTTATAGGACAGTTTTGTGAATAAGGCTTACTAACGGTGAGACTAACCAATTTTATCTTATATATAAAATATTAACTTTTAATCATAAATATATAAGATGTATTTTAAACTTTTAAAATATTTTAGATTTAATCTTTTAATTAATTTCGCAAATTAACTATTAATTTCGAAAATTAAATTTAAATCTTCAAGTGATTCAATTTATCTTTTAATCAAACAATTTAATTAAACTAATTAAATCAAGATATGCATCACAAAATTAATCAAATTAATTTACCTATCTTAAACCCCTAGATTTCGCAAATTGCAAGCAAGGTTTAAGGTTTCCAGTTATTTAATTAATCAAATTACCAAAAATAACAACCTACTTTCCTTCTAGCATGAAAATCGCCAAATAATGGGGTGGAGGCTAGGGTTTTCAAAACCCTAGCCTCCAAAATCGATGAAGGCCTCCAAGGGTTCTTTTTTTTCGCAAAAAAACCCTTAAGCAATTAATCAGTTATAGCAATTCACAAGAAAAACAAGCAGGCTCTGATACCACTGAAAGGTTTTTAGCAATCAATGAACTAAATAATCCTAAGTTCACATGCAACCTAAGATGAGGATCTATGTTTTTCTATCAATGAACATATAACAAAATCCTAAGGCCAACAATTTAATTCTAAATATTAAAATAAGATAAACCAACCTTTGATTATTCTTCTTGAAGCTAGAAGCAAAAGTATCCTGCCTCAAATGGAGTCACACCCATGCAATGGAGAAAAGACAGCAGAGTTTCAGAGAGACAATGAAAGTGGCGTAGGTTTTAGGGTTACCAGGAGGCTGTATTTATAGCCTCCAAGGGTGACAGTCAAAACCCTAGAGGAGCCTCCTTAATGGACAAGCCTGTTGATCATTTGGACCAAACCTCCTAAACCCCTAATGAGGGTTTCGAAATCATGGAGGTGGCCTCCATAATCTCGCCAACTTAAGGCTCTCACTGGCCAGCCAGTTATTCAACTATTGAATAAATACAAAACCAGTCCCTGCACTTTTAATTAATTAAATTAATCACTAAATTAATTCCAATTAATTCTAGATTAATTTCTAATTAATTAATATAGTTTCTAATTAATATTAACACTTAAATATATTAATAAACTATTTATCTTATTTCTATTGATTTATTAAACAATTAATAAATCAACCTTTCTCTCTAATGAACTCTACACCAAATCTCCAGCTATGAGGGCAACCCAAATGGACTTTGCTTCAATTAATAAGATAAATACAATTTATAAGTCATGGATTATACACCTAATCCAACAACAACACACACATATAGAAGTAGAATCATGTAGGAACTCAAAATTTGATAAAAACCGCGAGTACAAATCTGGATTTTTAATCTTGAAAAATGGGTGGATAAGATTGAATGTGAAAAAATGACACATAGTAAACGTTTAGGCTAGTTGTCTAAAAATCAAAACTATTGGGTGGATAAGACAAATTAAGAATGACAATATGGTAATCTGGACGAGCCACCACCATATTGCAACACTTGTCACCATATGGTTTAGTGAGTTTTTTTTATTCCTCACTTTGTTTTTTGGCAATAACTTTTTATCTTTGTAAAACAAATAAAAAAATCAAATTTCTTAAATTTTAATTCTCTACAAAACAAGCACCATCATGAAAATTTGGAAAAAAAACATTTTTTCTATTGTTTATATTTAAAAAATAAAAAAATCCAAAAATTATGAAAATTTAAGGGATCATTATTGTATTAGTAAGTTTGTGAAAATAAGTTTTTTTAAGTGTTCATTTTTTATTTTTAAGTAAAAAAACCTCCAACTAAGCCAAAAATATTAATGATCCAAAACTATTAAGAACCAAAATAAATTTTATGATTCAAACTGTTATGAACCAAATTTTTTATGAATCAAAACTTAGTATAATCCAAAAATATAATGAATCAAACTTATTATGATTCAAAATTTAAAATGATCCAAAAATGTGTCTGAACTTTATGATCCAACTGTTATGAATCAAAATCTTATAATTCAATATATTATGTTCCTAAAAAAATTATAAATGTTACGAGACGAAATATTGTCTTCTTTGAAAAATGTTATAATATTAAATTATATGATTTAAAATATTATAATATCAAAAATGATAAGATGCAAAAACTATGATCCAAAATGTTAAGATCTAAAACATTATGATTAAAAATGTCTTGATACATATGATTAGATTAAAAATGTGAAGAAAAAAACACTGAAATTAAAGTTAAAAAAATATTAAAATATAAAAAATATATAAAAAATGAAAAAAAAGTAAGAAAAATCAAAATCGAGTACTGTAGCATATAAAATTAAATAAATTATAAAACTAAATCACTTTATAAATAATTAAAGAAATAAAAAATAAAAATGCTAAACCGACTATAATAGAAAATAAAAAATTAAATAAAAAATAAAAAAATAAAAAATAACAGATGAGGAAAAAAGAGAATGTATGTATGTAACTATATATGTATGTATGTATGTATGTATGTATGTATGTATGTATGTATGTATGTATGTATATATATATATATATATATGTATATATATATATATATATATATATATATATATATATATATATATATATATATATATATATATATATATATATATATATATATAAGTTCAAATGAGACAATGTAAATTTTGTGAGACCGAGAGACTCAATCCTAGCCACTCATTTTGGAGATCAAAAAAAAAATTAAAATAGGCTAAAATAATGAGAATTTTCAAAAAAAAAATTCTACTTATTTTCGCTACTTATTCTATCTAAAAAAATTTTAAAAAAATAAAAAAAATTCGAAAAAAAACCTGGAAAAATCAAAAAATATTCTAGTAGAATGTGATGGATGTTGCATATTCTAATAGAATATTACACAAACTAGTGTAATATTCTACTAGAATATGAAAAAAACGCTAATTTTTTTATTTTTTATTTTATTTTTTTAATTTTTTAATTTCTTTTTGAATAA
This sequence comes from Cichorium intybus, assembly GCA_023525715.1. Lineage (NCBI taxonomy): Eukaryota > Viridiplantae > Streptophyta > Magnoliopsida > Asterales > Asteraceae > Cichorium > Cichorium intybus. Next base: position 133,692,411 of record CM042010.1, read on the forward strand.
AAAAATGACGAAAATAATAAATAAATACATTTGTTTCATTTATTTTGCATTTTTAAAATTGTTTTTTGTTTTACACCCAAAATGAGTGGCTAGGAATACGTCTTCCGGTCTCACAAAATATAATGGTCTCATATGAACTTAACCATATATATATATATATATATATATATATATATATATATATATATATATATATATATATATATATATATATATATATATATATATATATATATATATATATCCAACAACCACTTTTTAACTCCCTTTGCTACGATGAAGATTGTGCGGTGCACTGACGGGGGAGAGGGGTGTTGTTCACCACACACATTACCTAGCCACGTCGACGCTACATCCCCTTATTTTGGTCCATGCCACATGGCCTAATAACAATAACAATAAGTAATATTAAGAAAATAATAATAATTATCTGATGATAAATTTAGAATAAAAGAAAATATAACTAAACCAAATAATAATAATAATTACAATAAAATAATAGAAAAGTACAATAATACTAATAACAATAATTATAAAAGAAATACATAATGATGATGATGATACAAAAAGAATGAGAAAAACATTAAAAAAGGTGCAATTAGTAATAAAGGTGTAATAGGTAAAATAAAAATTAAAGCATATATCTAATGTGACAACAACTCATTTATGTGATTTTAATGTAACATTTAGTAGATAGCATTAGAAGGACATTACAGTTTAAGAGTAAATTATAGTTTTAGTCTCTATTATTTGTACTATTTTTTACATTGGTCTTAGTTTTGAAAATCACACACACACACACACATATATATATATATATATATATATATATATATATATATATATATATATATATATATATATATATATATATATATATAGTTGGGATCCAGTAAGAAATAATATTTTGGTAGGAAGGTAAGAAATGAGTAATTAAGGTATGAATAGTTATAATTAAGGTAAGAATGATATTTTTTTGTAATTGATTTCAGATCATTTAATCTTACACATATATATACACCAAAAATATGGTTGTATCTTAAAAGACATTATTATGATTTGATTAGTGATGAGATTTCTTCCTACATTCCTACCAAAATATTACTTCTTACTAGATCCCAATTATATATATATATATATATATATATATATATATATATATATATATATATATATATATATATATATATATATATATATATATATATATATATATATATACATATATATATATATATATATATATACATATATATATATATATATATATATATATATATATATATATATATATATATATATATATATATATATATATATATATATATATATATATATATATATATATATATATATATATTATCCTAATAAATAAGTAACTAAATATGCCGCATGTCATCTCCTCCTTATTTTGTCACATGTCATTTTCTGGTATTTTTTATTTTCTTTAAAAAAAATCAGTTACATATTTCACTCCTTAATTCTCTCTTCCTTTGCCAATGACTTCCAGTTTAGCTGGGAAGAGGCATTGGGTTATATACCCATGTGGGTGGATGGTCCCGGGTTCAAGCCTGGTTGATGCGCCCATGTGGGGGATTTTTCCAGATGTGGCGCACAGGCAGGGATCCGGGCTGCCGGCCTAGTGAACTGAGGGTGGTCTAACATTGGTAGGAAGGTAAGAAATGAGTAATTAAGGTATGAATAGTTATAATTAAGGTAAGAATGATATTTTTTTGTAATTGATTTCAGATTATTTAATCTTACACATATATATATACCAAAAATATGGTTGTATCTTAAAAGACATTATTATGATTTGATTAGTGATGAGATTTTTCCTATATTCCTACCAAAATATTACTTCTTACTAGATCCCAATTATATATATATATATATATATATATATATATATATATATATATATATATATATATATATATATATATATATATATATATATATATATATATATATATATATTATCTTAATAAATAAGTAACTCAATATGCCATTTGTCACCTCCTCCTTATTTTGTCACATGTCATTTTCTGGTATTTTTTATTTTCTTTAAAAAAAATCAGTTACATATTTCACTCCTTAATTCTCTCTTCCTTTGCCAATGACTTCCAGCTTAGCTGCGAAGAGGCATTGGGTTATATACCCATGTGGGTGGATGGTCCCGGGTTCAAGCCTGGTTGATGCGCCCATGTGGGGGATTTTTCCAGATGTGGCGCACAGGCAGGGATCCGGGCTGCCGGCCTAGTGAACTGAGGGTGGTCTAACATTTACTGTGTTGCCGGTTCCAAAAAAAAAATTCTCTCTTCCCTTCACCTGTTTAATCCGATACCTTAATTCTCTCTTCGATTACCACTAATGATTTGACTAGACCATGGGAACGATGAATCTGAACAAGTTGGCAAAAAGGTTTGCCTTTTCACTCTCATTCTCTGCTCAATCTGTTTTCTCACGGTCAAAAAGAGTCGATGATACAACAAGCTTCTAGCAGTGGTTATATAAACGGACCGCTTGATCAGACTGTATTTGATGTTGATGATCTTGTACATGTGGAAGTGAAAGAACAACGACTTACCAATGTGATACAAGCGTTGATGGTTGGCGGATGTGTTGCTGCTATGCCGGTTCTTAAAAAAATCCCGACTTCTGTTCTTGGGGGTACTTCGCTTTCATGGCGATTGAAAGTTTGCCCGGCAAACAATTTTGGGAGCGGATACTGTTACTTTTCACTGCTCCGAGTCGAGTCGACGATACAAGTAAGTTTAACTAATTTCGCAAATTTCAAATCCGATCGTCTCTAATTACGATTTTCTGTTACCATTTTCGGAAATCCAAATTAGGGTTTTGGAAAAACATCACGCGACATTTGTGGACACCGTAATTCTTGACCATTTTTTATATACAACACTTTTAAAATCCCCAAAATGGTACCAATGCAAAGCTGGAGTTTCTTTTGGTTTTGGTGGCAAAATTTCTTTTCACACAACTGGTTCTTCTGGACCTTCAAAGGTATTTGTATTAGTTCTTTTTTTTTACTCCAATAAATTGAAAAATCTCACCATCTTTTAATTCTTTAGGTTAATGTGCATGACTTGGTTTCCTAGCACAATTTAGTAAGCACCTCATCTGAATTCGAAGCTGCAATACGTAGTGGCGATAGATCCACTTTATGCGTTCTATGTGACAAAAAATCTCAAGAATCTGAGTACGTTTCAGTTTTATGGTTTAAATGATTTTACTATTTCATACGGTTAATTTGTTTAAGTGTTAATTGATTGAATGGATAGCAATTTTGGAAATTATACTCTAATTTTATTGGGCCATTGTTTTGGTTAATTACAGATGGGATTTGAAGTGATGTGCATATGTGTTAAAGTTTAAGTTTTCGTGATTTTTATTTAATCATATTTTAGTAAACTTGATAGAGATATGGAAGCACATAATGAACATGTCCAAAATCGTCAAAAGGAGATAAATGCTTTAGAGGCACGAATATTAGGTATCGAAAAGGTTTTAATAAGCATAAATCAATTCAGGATAAGCGAAAGTATAACTATTTTCTTTCTTCTTTTCTGATTCGAATATTTCAATTTAAATGTACCAAATGCTGATTTTTAATTTTTTTTGCCCGTTTTAGGTTTTTGTGGATGACCGAAATTGAAATTACAACTGAAATTGAGCTTCTTAAAGCAGAAAAAGCCTTGGATCATGCTACTCCTGGGGTATGTTAATACGTTAGAATGTTAAGTATGAAGGAAATAGCAACGTACTTTACTTGTGCTACTAATTTGGACAATATACTTGCATTTCCTCACGTATAATATCAACATGCTTACTGTGAAGTAAATGTAAATATGTTCCTATAATGGGTGACATAAGTACATTGATATTATGGGTAAAATAAATGTAATTACATTGATATCATGGATAAAAAATAAAGTGCATTGCATGTATCTGTAAAAAGAGTAATGTGTGTGGTTATTTTCTACAATTTGCCATCAGTTTTATACATATTATACATAGGTGATTGCAAAGTCATTTACGTTTGAGATAAAATATTTTAAATAATGTTTAATATTAACATATATCTAATCGGGGAGTGCAAATGGTAACTTTGGTCAATCCTCCCAAGTTTCTAATTTTGGTCAACATGTCATAATTGATGGTCAAGATGGAACTGGAAAGGTGGTGGTTATAGGAACATCATCCAAGGTTTGATCACCTTTAATAATTGATCAAATTAAGGATTTTTGAGTTTTTGTATGTGGACAATATTTATCCTGGTATCCAAGAAACTGAAATGTAGTTATTGAGGTATGGAAAGGCATCATGGGATGGGATACAGTTAGCTCTCTTTTTCCTTGACTTTGAGTTTAAAACAAAGTTGGTTTCCAATTTGGTGAAAATGATAAAGTATGTTGCTATTTGGATTGTTTTGGTGTTTGGCACATGAACGTGGTTTTGAGTTTTGACAACATACTAATGAAAATGCAAAACATAAACATACCCACAGGCCCGCATTGGTAAAACAATTGCATTTTCATTTTTTAGTAATTCAATATTTTAACTAATTTTTACTGAGATTAAATGATTATACCTTCTCCCACCCAAAATATCATTTACCCATTTCCTTTTGCTATTAAAAGTGTGTTTAATATTATTTTGGGTGTGAAGTTGATAGTTTAGACGTTAAAGGTTAATATCCTTTTGTAATTAGGCTTTAAATGGGTGTAAGTATTACATTATTTTTATGCTTTAATTTTAATGTGTACTTTTAATTTTTGATCGTTTATATGTAATTTCATGTCAACCACAAGGACCAAAATTGTAATTTACTCTAAACTAAATTATTTATTGAATAAATTTTAAAAATATAAATATAAAAAAAAAAAGAATTTCTTAACAGTTAAATATAGAACATTTATGTTTTTCTCTTTTACGAAAACTATTAACATAGGTACAACAAAAAGTAAATGATAGCAAATCTGTAGAAAGTCAGGACTTACAGAAATGACTTGCATAAATACTACCTGATCAAACACTATTATTTGTTGGGTTCACATAGGGTTTTATATATTCATAGTGTTGCTTTAAGGTAGATTTCTGTTTTTTCCCTTTTGGGTTGTATTTTGTATATAATTAAGGGTTTAACCTTACTACAATTGATATAGAAAAACATTTAAAGAATCTAAGTTCTTACATGGTATCAAAGTCTATCCATCAAAATATCAAATCTCCACAAGCTATGGTTATTCGTATAAGAATTGCAAAAGAAGAACTATTGTCTACAATTTGTTATATAAATTTATTAGTGCTTAGATCTTTCTATTTAACATTTTCATTTAATAAACCCGTGTAATACACGGGTCTTACAACTAGTATATATATATATATATATATATATATATATATATATATATATATATATATATATATATATATATATATATATATATATATATATATATATATATATATATATATATATATATATATATATATATATATATAGGTTCATATGTGGAGAGTAAATATTGTGTGAATGTATGAGTGATTGTGGTCCAATCATTTGTAAAGGATATTATAGTAAATTAATATAATAATTAATTATGTATATTTTAATTTTATCCTCAATTAAGGTAATTTGACTAATTATTCCTTAATTATCTCATTTTCTCTCTGCCTCTCTCCTTTTTATACGGCTAACTCTAATACCCCATCCACCATTCTTCCTTTCATCGAGCCAACCCTAATCCGATGTTGCTCCATCTTCGACTTCACACAGTTTCTCCACCACCATGAACTCCACCTCCATCAACGCCATCAGAGAATTCTGGCAATCGTGTTCCCGCAATCGCAATTTCAGGAAGTGCTATTCTGATTTCAGGTTTGTCTTATTCCTGCAATCGATTTTTCAAGCGGTGCTATTATGATTTCGGGTTCGCAACGCCATTTGAGTTTTTTATGATTCATGCAATCGATTTCTGAAAATCTGATGTTATTGATTTTCGATTGATTAAAAATATGATTCCTTATTACACGAAAATGAACTCTGATTCTTTTTTTCTAATAAGCACGTGACTGTCAACCACATTGAAGAGTTCAAATGTAGTTCCTGGTCTTTAGCTTTCTGTTAGCTAGTGCCATGTAGATAGGTTTCTTTGTGTATAAATACTTGTATACCTGATGTACCTTTTGTGAAATGATACAGAGAACACTTACGCATTAATTACCTTCACATGGTATCTAGAGCCCTATAAACCTTCCTTTATTTTTTTTTCCCTTTTTTTTTCTCTCTGTTCGATTTCTTCAATGGTGCACACCGGCGCTTCTTTTTTGGCACACGCCTCTTCCAACGCTGGTGCTTTTCCTCTCCAACTTCCTCCGATCACGATTAAACTTGATCGCGATAACTTCTCCCTTTGGCGATCTACAGTAATTTCAGCCCTAGAAACTTTTGATTTGGAATCTTTCATACTTGATCCAAAACCCCCAGCTGAAACCTACCTCTCCAGTGATTCCGAAGACGATGTTGTTTCCGCCCCCAAATCCAATCCCGACTACGTTATTTGGAAGAAACGAGACCGCATTGTTCTTTTATGGATCAAAACCACTCTATCGGATCGAGCTCAAGCGTTAATTGTTCGGGCCCGTTCTTCTTTCGAGGCTTGGACTATTCTTGACAAGTCTTTTCAGTCTCAAACACGTGCCCGTCGGATGGCCATGAAAGTCCAGCTTCAAACTCTCTCAAAGGGATCTCTCTCGATGCTTGATTACATCGACCAAAAACGCTCCATTGCAGATTCTCTGGCTGAGAATCTTCATCCCGTTCCAGATGAAGATTTAATTGGATATATTCTATCCGGTCTCGATTCATCTTATGCGGCTTTTGCTACTGCGTTTATGATGCACTCGGATACCATCTCTGTTGATGACCTTGTCGGATTTCTGCTTCAAGAAGAAGCCCGTATTGAACATGATCACAATCGCCTTGCTCCACTTCTACCTCAGCCTCCCAACCCTGCCTCTCCTGTCTCTGGTTCATCGGTTTATACCGCCAATCGCTCCTCTCCCCGACCATCTAATCCCTCTCACAATTCCCCTAATTCCCACTCTCATCGCAACAATGATTCTCGAAACACCGACAATCGCCGTCGCCGCCCCATGTGTCAACTGTGTAGTCGGCCAGGCCATGAAGCCATTGATTGTTGGCAACGCAACAATCAGACGGATTATCCATCCCGTCGCCTCAACCCTCGTGACAATTCTCGGCAGGCTAACGTTGCTCAAGCTGCTACTTCCTCCACTGTTCTGGATCCCGCCTGGTACTTTGACACTGGCGCCTCTGATCATGTCACTCCTGACATTCGCAAGCTTCAAGTCGCAGAGGACTACACAGGCACTGACAAACTGAAGGTTGGAAATGGTAATCATCTGTCCATCTCTCATATTGGCTTCAGTTCTTTGCCTAATCTTCGCTTGCCTTCTGTTCTTGTTGTCCCAAAATTAACCAAGAGCCTCTTAAGTGTCTCGAAACTAACTGCAGATAATGATGTCTTTATGGAATTCTGGCGTAACCACTGTTTTGTTAAGAATTTGCAGGGTCAAACTCTACTTCGGGGGGACGTTAAACACAGTTTATATCGCGTTCCTGCCATCTCCAATAAACGACCATCTCGCGTGGCTTTCTCAGGTGTCCGCACTTCTGTCCATGGCTGGCACCAACGACTTGCTCATCCACACGAGCCTCTTCTACGCAAACTCATTCACTCCTTTCAGCTTCCAGTTTCCTCAAATAACTTTCCAAATATATGTGACTCTTGTCAGTTGGGAAAGAGCCACCGTTTAAATCTTCCTGTTTCTCATAAAAATTCTGCATCTCCATTTGATTTAGTGTATTCGGATGTTTGGGGTCCTTCCCCTTTATTTTCAATTAATGGAAATCGCTATTTTTTACTTTTTGTTGATGATTGTTCGAAGTATGTTTGGATTTATTTTTTGACTAACAAATCCCAAGTTTTCTCGACTTTTGTTCACTTCAAACAGATGGTTAAAACACAATTTAATTGTGATATCAAGGCCCTTCAAACAGATTGGGGTGGAGAATATCGTAATGTCTCCACCTTCCTTCACACAAATGGCATTAACCATCGCGTTTCTTGTCCCCATACACAGGAACAAAACGGTGCTGTCGAAAGACGCAACCGTATAATAGTCGAAAAAGGCCTCACCCTTCTTGCTCAGTCCTCCTTACCACAACTTTTCTGGGAACACGCGTTTAGCACTGCTACCTATCTTCACAATCGGACCATCACTCCACTTCTTGATTTTCAATCACCTTATCAACGCTTATATAACAAAATTCCCGATTATACCCTCCTTAAAACATTCGGCTGTCTCTGTTATCCCTTCTTGCGCCCATATAACTCCCATAAACTCGACTTCCGCTCCTTACCCTGTATTTTTCTCGGATATAGTTCAACTCACAAAGGTTACCTTTGTTTTCATCAACCTTCATCCCGTCTTTATGTTTCTAGACATGTTCTCTTCAATGAAGATATTTATCCATATGTACCTATCTCCTCCCCTGATACATCCTCCCCTGGTCACTCTTCTTCTACTAACAGTTCTTATCTACTCCCTCACGCAGCTGCCATTCCAGATCCTCCTGCCATTCCAGATCCTCCTGCTGCTCCTTCTCCGTCCTTGTCCCCCGACACCCCCACTACTCCTACTACTGTTAGTCCACCCATTCAGTCATCTTCCAGTCATACACTGTCACCCACACCCCTCCAAACTTACTCATCAATCCCTCAACCGTCACCGACTCAACCATCCACGTCTCACTATCGCCCCGCACCACATAAAACCCATCCAATGGTCACTCGAGCTAGTACCAACTCTCTTAAACCAAAAGTGTTCACTACATCTCTTTCTGCCACCTCCGACTTTGAACCCCGTCTCTTCTCCCAAGCAATTAAACATACCTGTTGGCAGCAAGCTATGCAAACTGAATATGATGCTCTTATGAGAAATGACACATGGTCTATTGTTTCTTGTCCTACTAATGTCAATGTTATTGGTTGTAAGTGGATTTTCAGGATTAAAAGACGTGCAGATGGAACCATTGAACGTCACAAAGCGAGGTTGGTGGCTCAAGGTTTCACTCAAGAAGCTAATGTTGATTTTTTTGAAACCTTTAGTCCTGTCATTAAACCCACCACCATTCGTCTGGTTCTATCCCTAGCTCTCTCTCACGGTTGGACTATTCGACAACTTGACATCAATAACGCATTCCTCAACGGTGACCTACATGAAGTTGTGTACATGAAACAACCGCGGGGTTTTGAAGATCCCACAAGACCAAATCATGTGTGTCGGCTCAACAAGGCTCTCTATGGATTAAAACAGGCTCCACGCGCCTGGTTCATCAAACTTAAAACATATCTAGTTGCACAAGGATTCAAGGCTTGTCAATCTGATACCTCACTCTTTGTTCACATTAGTGCCACAACCACTGTTTATGTTCTCGTGTATGTCGATGATGTAATAATCACAGGCACCAATTCAGCCGCCATTCAACGGTTCATTCAACAACTACATGCGCAGTTTGCTCTCAAGGATCTTGGCAAGCTACATCATTTCCTCGGTCTTCAAATCATATCTACCACCACTGGTTTGGATCTCTCTCAACAACGGTACATTCTTGACATTCTACATCGCAGCAACATGACAGACGCATCCCCACTAAACACGCCTGCTGATCCGGGTTCACGCCTATCACCAGATGGCGAGCCTTTTCATGATCCAAGCTTATTCAGACAGATTGTGGGCTCGCTCCAATATGCAACTATCACGCGCCCCGACATTGCATATGCTGTCAATCGGGTTTGTCAATTCATGCACTCCCCAACCGTACAACATTGGCAAGCCACAAAACGAATTCTCCGTTATCTGAAGGGTACATCTCATCATTGTCTTCATTTTTCTCCAACAAAAGCTGCCTCTCTTCTAGCTTACTCCGATGCCGGGTGGGTATCCAATCCGGAGGACAGCCGTTCCCAGTACGGCTACGCGATCTTTCATGGCACGAACCTCATCAGTTGGACCTCTAGAAAGCAACGTGTAGTTGCCCGTTCGAGTACCGAAGCAGAATATAGATCCTTAGCATATACAACTGCAGAGTTGTTATGGCTCCAGAACTTGATCAAAGAACTTCAGGCACCTATTCATCAACCACCGCTGATCCTCTGTGACAATGTCGGAGCTATTTTTATGAGCAAAAATCCGGTTATAAGAACTAGATCTAAACATATTGCTTTAGATTTCCATTTCGTTCGCGAACAAGTTGAAACCGGCGCTCTTAAGATCTGCTACATCTCATCTGTGGATCAATTGGCAGATCTCTTCACGAAGCCATTGTCCAGAGATCGACTTCAGCAACTACGCACCAAGCTTCAAGTACGTCCCCTACTTGAGCTTGCCGGGGGCTAATAAGCACGTGACTGTCAACCACATTGAAGAGTTCAAATGTAGTTCCTGGTCTTTAGCTTTCTGTTAGCTAGTGCCATGTAGATAGGTTTCTTTGTGTATAAATACTTGTATACCTGATGTACCTTTTGTGAAATGATACAGAGAACACTTACGCATTAATTACCTTCACATTTTCAAAAGGATGATTTCTTTGACTAATCGTTAGATGATTTCTCATAATCGGACCAATTTTTCACGTTATCGCTAAACCTTGTGATATTTCTCATAAACCTTGTGATATTGATTCTAGATTCTAAACTGATTTTGGAACATATTGATCTAATTGCAGGAGATGAGCAAACTAATAAGGATTCGAATGTGTTTACTGAGTGCAGAATTCTCGTGATTTTCAGGAAGTCGACGAGTCTATTAAGCAAGGAATGGGGTTTTCTGTTTCTAATTTGGGTAATTTGATAAGGATCGAATGGTGCAGGGGTTTTTTCAATCAAATTTCTTGGTGTTGGTAATCAAAATATTATAATCACCAAGGTAATAATCTAAATTCTCTTTTTGATTTTTATATTTAGATTTTGATATTTGGTCGTGCTTTGTAGCTAGTACTCTGCTAGCATTCTGCATTGCTGGTATTTGGCCGACTTATATATATATATTACGGCGTTCTTCAAAAGACTGTGTAAGCCTTAGTTTTTAGCTATCGATTCCTTAAATTCATTTGGTTTAATTTCTTATATTGTGTGATCCATTTGATTGGTTCGCACCTTATTATAAAAAGTTTTCAATTTGTAACTTGTAACGATGGAATTTGTAACAATTGATGTTTACTTTGCAAGAATCGTTGAAGAAATTAAAAGCAATGCATATCAGAAGTTCCAACTTACTTTTTTATTAACATTGATGATTAATTTTAGGTTAGTGCAGATTTCATATGGGTTTTATGCATTCTTTCATTTATTCAATTAATGTTATGATTTGACTTTTGGGTTGGTTTGAATTCTATTCTGATTATATTTTTTCCCGTCTCAGGCAATGAAAACCATGCCGAGTGATGACATACTTGATCTAAGATTTGATGTTATTTTGGAAATCAATTTGTTAACAGTAAGTGGCAAGTAACCCTTTTGATTCCCATTTATTTACATGTTATATCAACGTACGTGATTTCTATGAAAGTATTTAACCCCAAATTCAAGGTGTTGTTGGGACACCTGGAATATGTGAATATGATTTTTTGATTCCTTTCTTGAGATGAAATACTTTGACATCTTCCTTTTTTGGATAAATTCTCAGGTGGTATTTTAAAGACTAGAACATTCTTTAAGAATGAAGACTAGAACCAACATATGTTAAAGGTATTCTTTAAGAATGAAATGCTCAAACCAGAACATTCTTTAAGAATGAAGACTGAAAAAAGAGATTCTGGTGGTGTATATATATTCTTATGTTTAAGTATAGAATGTTGTGTATAATCTTCAAGAATATATTGTATATTCCTGTATAAAATGTTGTGTATATTTTTCAATGATATTGTATATATTGTTGTTTATGTTATAAGAATGGTTGTTTTACGTTATAAAAATGCTTCTAATATTCTTTAAGAATAAAATCGTGTTTTTTAAGAATAAACGAATGACGATATTTGTTCATCGTAATATTATTTATTTTATTTTTTAGAATGGAAAATACGATCATGCAAGATAACTAATTAAATTGTAATCCCTAAATATCCGCACATTCCAAAATTTGTCATGGGTAAATTTGACTAATTTACCCTTATTGATTTTATTTAATTAAAAATAATTAATTTTTATTCAATTAATTACGATCATGTCATCATCATCTTAACCATTCATTATTTTCATCTAATGGCTGATATTGTCTCATACAATCACACAATATTTATGTTCCACATTTGATCCTAACTCTCTCTCTCTCTCTATATATATATATATATATATATATATATATATATATATATATATATATATATATATATATATATATATATATATATATATATATATATATATATATATATATATATATATATATATATATATATATATATATATATATATATATATATATATATATATATATATATATATATATATATATATATATATATATAAAATATGTTTTTACTAATAAGTTTGGTATCTTCCTCTGTTAGACTTAACTTTTCTATTAAGTGGAGGTAAAATGACTAGTATACCTCTTATTTTATTTTTTAGTTAATTTGATTAAAAAATAAATCTCTCTCTCTCTCTCTCTCTCTCTCTCTCTCTCTCTCTCTCTTACCATCGAACAGTTGCATCTCTAATCAACCCACAAAACTCAGAGGGTTTACCTCATAAACTAGTCGGAGATGACACGTTTAAAGCACGAATAAGACGACGTCTTTCTTTATTTTGTCTATTTTCACAAATTTTAGCGATTAAGTCTTTCAAAAAATCTAGTGATTAAAATTATACATTTTATGTCTTCGAGTATGCAAATGCTACTAGCTTGACAGGTTGTATTGCCAAATATTTTTTTTAATAAGAAAGTTGATGGACTCGATTGAAAAAATAGTAAAAGTATATTGAACTTTTTATCTACTTAGCTTAAACTATCTTTGTAAATGTTTAACCATTTTAGTTTTATTTTTACCTAATTTTGTTGTATTAGGTAATTTATAATTGTATTCTGTTTTGGAACGATAACATGGCAATTCCACGGCTAATATTGTTGCTGAAGATTCACATGAAAACATTAAAATAATTTTATTAAATAATAACCAAGTTTTGCTTTTGTATCATTGTAAAATTCTATTTTATTTTTATACATTTATATAAATCAATGAACGAACATCAATATAGATTTTTATAACCCATCATATAAAGACATTGTTTACATAACCAATTACCCAATAGGATATTCACACTGAGGGCATGTAAGTTAGTTGTTATTCGTATGCATTTATCCTAAATCTTTTTGAAATTCCATTTTTAGGACAATAAATTTGATTACTTTAAATGGAAAAACAAGGTAAGAACAAATTTATTTTTTAGACACGTATAAGGCATGTAAAGTGATTAAGTTATATAAATTGCATAAAATTCGCTAACTTTTCCAGATTTTTCGATTTTGACACTATGTTTTATTTTTGCTATTAAGTCATTATGTTTCTGAAAAATTGCAAATTTGACCATATGACCTGGTAACCTGTTGCCATCCTGTCATATGGTCATTTTTGCAACTTTTTGGAAAACATAATGACTTAATTGTAATTTTCTGAAAACATAATGACCTAATTACAAAAACTAAAAATACAGTGTTAAAATCGAGAAAATTGGAAAAGTTAGTGACTTTTATGCAATTTACCTATTTGCAATCAGCTTATTCAAATCGAAACCCAATAAGCCAACTTATTCAATCACTTCGAGGTAATTTCATTGTTACTTTAGATTCACAAACAACAAACTCTCTCTCATATCTTTGTTGCTTTGACCCAATTTACAGAAATACGCCAGGAGCTCACAGAACAGAATGCGATCACTGGAAATCCGAAATCTGGTGTTGACAATCTAAAGTCAACACTTGATTTCGATTTACCATAAATCACCCTATGATTAGATATGTTCACAACTTGAATCTTCTTGTGAGTTTTGCGAATAGCTCTATTATTTTCTTTCCAAATCTTGTACCTTCCATATGGTTCTGGTTTTCGGTTTTTATTGTGAATGATTTTCGTTGTTCAAAGCGGTTTCTTTGTATTCTATCTCATATTTATGTTCTTGTCACGCTCTTACATGGAATGTTGAGATCTGTTTTGGTTTTCATTAGATCTTGTTATTTCAGTCTTGTATTTTGTCTCATGTTTGTGTTATTGTCCCGCTATCATATGGTATATTGAGATCTATTTTGGTTTTGATTAGATCATGTTATTGTGGTCTCTTGATTTCCCTATTGTAAGGATTATTTTGGTTCTGATTGAATTGATATTTGGCAATCGTTTGTTTATTGTTATCGACATTGGAAGCTCAACACCTGGTTACTAACAATGGTCACTTCTTTGTTCTTTGGACTTTTGATTTTTTTACCATGATCGTTTTTGCATGTAGTATCACACTAATTGTTGTACTGCTTTATATGTCTTATTTTCTTCTCCTCTTGTTTGCAAAGTACTCGTGGTGATAAGTGTTGCCATGCCTTTCTCTTTGGCCAATAGTTGGAGACTTTGAGCGTGTGTGTTTTTTTGTTTATTTCATCGATTTCCTGTTATAATTAGTAAATCTAGAATATATTTTAGTTTGAGAGATTAACTATGATTTGGTGGAGGTTTTATGATTGGGTTTAACTATGATTTGGTGTGTGAAGGTTCCAACTTGGAATGACGATAAAGAAGAAAATGAAAGCTTAAGACTGTAACAATGGTTCCAACCTGTTTGTGAGAGAGAGAGAGAGAGAGAGAGAGAGAGAGAGAGAGAGAGAGAGAGAGAGAGAGAGAGATTTATTTTTAAACAAATTAATCAAAAACATAAAATAAGGGGTATATTGGTCATTTACCCCCCACCCCATCTAACAAAAAAGTTAATTCTAACGGAGGGAGTGACCAAACATGTTAGTAAAAACATACCACAAGGACATATATGTGAGATTTTGAAAACTTGACCAATATGAAAAATAGTACAAACCAGAAGGACCAAAACTATAATTTACTCTTACCTTAATGTTGTGATTTACATGGATGAAACTATAACAATGACCATGTCAAATGACTAATTGATTAAATTTTAGTCTCATCCAAAAAACTAGAACAAAGTGGTACAAGAAGCCAAATAACACAAAAGTCATCTTATCCGTCTCTCATCTACATTCCATTGCTATCCACACCCACACTCACACCCCCACCCCCACCCCTACCCTATCCCCACCCCACCCGAACCATGCCCACATCCCACCTCCACCCTCACCTTCACCCATATCCCCACACCACCCCCACCAAACACACATGCGATATTGTTTATTTATAATTATAATTTGGTAAAAAAAAATATTATAAACAACTTGCAATACAGGTACATATAATAGCTCCCAATTACTTATTATGTTCCACTTTAAATGGTAAGTTCTTATCCAGATTATAATATCATGTTTTTGCGATGTTGATTTAATTTAAAGTCGTTTCTTTTTATGTCCGGTAATATCAGAAGTTCTTTAGGTATAAAAGACCAAAAGTTGCACAACCCCAGGTAGAATCAAAAGTCTCCCACTGTTTTTTCTATATTTGCAATCCTTTGATCTCTTGTCCTAGTTATTATTATAAAGGCTATCATCAGATTATTGCATTATATTTTCTAGAATGTTGTTAACTCTGAAAACCTAATTGTGAAAACATTTCAAATCTAGTTAAAATTCGGTTTGTTCTGATCCGGATTTATTTGAATTAAAACTATCCGAATCCACGTATTCTAAATCAATCTGGATCAATCTTCGGTTCGGATGTCATCACCCATTCAAAAAAGACCCCTACAGTGGCAAGATGAAATGGGCTGCAATCAGTAGTGGGCCTTCAAGTTATACATCAGGCAGACGACCAGAGAGGTTATGCTGAATAGTTAGTTGTTTTTCTTCTTCAAATTTAACGACAAACAAGGCATGCTAAATGTTCATAGAAACAGACCATGCACAATTTAAAATATTTCTATATTTCTATGATGCTGGGAAGTGCAATTATGTTTAACTAAATCAGAGCATAATACAATTCCATAATTGGTTAAAAGATTTAGTATTCTGAATAATAGATTTAGCCACATTATTGGCAACCCCGTTGGCCATGATGTTAGAAAACTATTTCCAGGTCTTGACTATGAAGGACAAGGACTTTAAAGCTACCGATCAAAATAGTGTTTTTGAAAAAAATATTTATCAAATTGGTGTTGTTTTCAAAATATTTACCAAATATGTGTTGTTTTTTTCTACCAAAAGAGTGTTTTTTGCAATATTTATACTATTTTTCTATATTTTATATTTTTCATTTGCGATTTAGCTAAGGTGTATATATACGGACTACTCACACAACTTAAACGCTTACAAGTATTAAAAGTATCAGGTGATGATCACTAAATTTTCATAATTATCCTCTTTATGATTTTGTGTGGAATGTCACTTTCAATAATGTCAAAGTGAGTAGAGAAGTTCAAATTGTGAAATATAATTTCTCCACGCATTTTTTGTGAAATATAATTTTTTTGAAGTCCGTATTTGAAATTATATTGGTAAATATTTTTTCAAAAACATCATTTTGGTCAAAAACTCACCTTCTATTGTGGTATAATTAAGCAGGTACACACCTACGGAATTGAATTTTGTTACTAATATGTCGTTGATTACTGACAGATTATCCACGACTCTTAATTATATTTTGTTTTCCAAAGCACAAACATTGTTTTTTCTTCCCATCTTTTGCACAACTTTATTAATTAGTGTATACATTTATTTCACCAATGTATACGCATATCCACATACGTATATGTATGTGCACCATTAGAACTCCATCACTCCAAACATGATTTAT
This sequence comes from Cichorium intybus, assembly GCA_023525715.1. Taxonomy (NCBI): domain Eukaryota; kingdom Viridiplantae; phylum Streptophyta; class Magnoliopsida; order Asterales; family Asteraceae; genus Cichorium; species Cichorium intybus. Next base: position 133,709,479 of record CM042010.1, read on the forward strand.
TTGTGTGTGTATGTATGTATGTATGTATGTATGTATGTATGTATGTATGTATGTATGTATGTATATATATATATATATATATATATATATATATATATATATATATATATATATATATATATATATATTTATATATATACTAGTCGTATACCCGCGCAATGCGGCGGGAGATAATTTATCGTTGGAAATCGAGAATGAAATTAGTGCATTAGACCAGACTTAGCATATTACATTGTTAGTGATAATAGAGTTCACTCATGCTATATCGAATTACAATCAACCAAGTTAAGATAGATAAATTACAAATTAACATGCATTTGAAAAGATAATAAAACAAATGAACAATATTACACATTTCAAAATTTAAAGTTGAATAAAAGTACGATATATATGTTATTTCAAGTTTTGACAATTATTCGATTACAGTAATAAAATTCGACTTTTTAAAAAAATGTTTATAAATTACAAAAATATGTTTTCCATTCATAAACTTACATATTAAATATTTTTATTTTATATGACACACTTATAAGAAATTAATAAATAATGTATGTATCACATGTCATCAAAAATGATATTTAAAAGTTATCTATTGATTTTTGGGTATTAAATTTTTTCAAACGTTATAGACATTTAAACGGAATAGTTTTGTAAAATAATCATTCTTTTATAAAATTTAAGATGGACAAATGCTTGTTTATAATTTTAAGTAAATAAGTTTTAACTTATTTAACATTTTAATTATTTAAGATAATATCTTGTAGACTTTTTAAGTACCATGGTTATTTTTATTTATATTCAATTCGATTTTGTGTGGATAATTTGAGATCCACGTTATCTTATCAAAATTTTATTCAAAATAATTTACACTTTAAATTCGTATTTATTATATGAAATGTTGAAGAGAGTTGATTTGCTCTTATTCATATACATTGTACTTTTCAATTTGTTCAACATTACTATATCCTATTTATCATAATTAAAATCATCAATTATTATAGCTTTAGCATAGACACATTCATGGAGCCTTGTGCTTTACAGCTCGTCTTAAACAATGAAAAGTCAAAATAATCCAGTAATATTACATACCTAGATAAATATGAGAAATAATTTAGAGTTTTGCAAGTGAAAAATCCACTATCATCCACAAATACAAGGATAAGTAAGCAATAAAGATCCAAGCTTTCCGACACACAAGGGTTCAAGGTTGCCGATAAAATATCCAAATCCATGGCTGCTGTAATTTTGTTCAATACCAACGTACAACTACCCCAACTTGGCTCATGCTATGGTTTTTTGTTCTGAAACCATCTGTGGCTATAAATAAGAATTCCAAAACAAACTTTTTGACATGAAGTCGATGAGTTAAAGTAAGGGAAAGAAATTAGTAAACTGATCCATACATACAGACTCCTCCCTACCTTACTATACGTAGCTATGATTGTAAGAATCAAAAGTAGAATGCTACATCACATAATTAAACTAAAGTAAAATGCTATTTAGAAATACTGAAGTTAAACAAACTTTGGCTGTAAAAATATCTTCCAAAAATCATGAAAGTTTAAAGGATACTTATACTCACTATACTAGTGACTTTGTAAAGAGAATTTTTTAAAAATAAGTTTTTGAAGTGTTTATATTTTAATTTTATGTAATATTTGTTTTATAAAAATAACATATATTTTTTATCCAAATTCAAAAAAACAATTGATGAAGTTCTTCGTAATACTATTTTAATGAGTTTATAAAAGACAATTTATAAAAATGTTATTGTTAAGGATACGAACATTTTGTTTAAATGATTTTAAGTTTTTATAAAAAATAGGACGTGAAAACTTTCGTTATTCAAATTAACCAGTTTTTTTATTTTTTTAAACATAATATGATAAAAATGAGATGATTCAAAATATAGGGTGGATAGGCTTGAGTATGTCTCGAAAACTCATCAGGAATAATTGCCTTTTTCTAGTTATGACTATTGTTCATCTTTGGAAGTTCTATAGTTGGGATTTTAGTTTTAACACCCTCTCTAATCTTCTCGTTACTTTTAGCTTTGGTTTTAGTGAATTGGATTTTGTTTAGTTTCCAAAATCGATGTTTTTCTTTATAAATCAAGAATTTAATTAGTATCATTTAATAATAGACAAATAAACTGTGGATGTAGTATATGGATATAAATACGGACAAATTTCAAAAAAAATATTAAGTTTTCAAAAAAATTCGATTTTGACACTTTATTATTATTATTCAATTAAGTCATTATGTTTTAAATTTTGTTTCAATTTTGACCGCTTGACCGATCAACTCGGTTGTCAGTTGACATAACATGATGACGTGTCAGTCTTTAATGATGTGATGCTGACATGACATGTTGATGTGACACCTAGGCATCAAAATTGAAACAAAATTGAAAACATTGTCACCTAATTGAAAAAAATAACAGAGTGTCATAATCGAATTTTTAAAAACTTAATGCTTTTTTTTAATTTGTCCTATCTTTTATATTAAATATAGGAATTAAAATAGTTCGGATTTGTTTCCCAGGCATGCATATTATTTAGAGTAAATTACACTTTTGGTCCCTGTGGTTTGAGAAAACTAACAGATAGGTCCTAACTATCAAAATCTAACGTTTAAGGTCACTAACATTTCCGAAAACTAACAAATACATCCCTGAGTCAAGTAAAGTGACTAAAATACCCTTTCTTATTTTCTTTTTTATTTTTCTTTAAATTACTTAATTATTCTATTATTAAAAAATATCCCTCTCTCTCTAGCTCTCTCTCTCCCCGCTCACCACACATACCTCGATGGAAACGGATCGGTGATGCACACCAGATTTTCGATGGGTCCTCTATCCTCTATTCCAAGTCGTATTCGACAGCTCCCAGCACCGATATTCCTTGATTGATTGGCAGGTAGGTTTCTTTACGGTGATTTTTCTCAAAAGATGAAGGAAACATTGAAGCAACAGTCGTAGAGATCGAGAGAGGGATCGATTCTGTGAATTCAAGGTAACCGACTTTGATTCTGTGAATTCGATTATGTGAATTCAAAGAAACCGATTCGATTAGAGTGATCGGGAGAACGCAATCGAGAACGGACGTGGTGTAAATGCTTTCCAAAAGGAAAACATGGATGAAACTTCATAAACCCAGGAAGAGTTACGAAAACGTCGTTAAGATTGCTTTGATCATGGTTCATTGACGGAAAGAACTCTTGAACTAACTTTTATTTGGAGCCATTCCTTCCAGCCAATTTCTTGATGGAGAGATGAGACGATTGCTGCAGGTTACGGAGTCTCTGGCGGTCTCAACGGTGAGATCTAACATTTCGGTGTAGAGATGCTGGCAAAGTCGAATGTTTGGTGATGAGTCTAACATTAATTGTTCTCTCAGGTGTGTGCGCTTCTGATGATGATGATCAAATGCAAGTAACAAGAGATTAAGAAGAGAAATTTGGATGCAACATTTCCCATTTGGGAAAATATTCGGAAATAGCAGAGAAATCGATGGATAAATAGATCCACAAAATGCTTCAAAAGAAGCGTTCTCAAGGATCCAATTAAACTCATCGGAGATCCACAAAAGGCAATTTGGTGAAGATTTTTCCCTGAATTGGTTCCTGCAATGAATTAATAGACCAATTAAACTCATCGGAGATTGCCGCTTGTTTCTTGGAGATATTCGTTGATGTTGTTTTTGGCGAACGAACCGGATGCACAAGAGAGAGAGAGAGAGAGAGAGAGAGAGAGAGAGGGGGGGGTAGGGGTGGGGGTGGGGGTGGGGTGGGTTAGGTTTTTTTTTTCCTTTTTTTATTAATTAATTATATAATATGTATAAAAGAAAAAAGAAAAAGAAATTAGAAAGGGCATTTTAGTCACTTTACTTTACTCAGGGACGTATTTGTTAGTTTTCGGAAACGTTAGGAACCTTAAACGTGAGATTTGAATAGTTAGGAACTATCTGTTAGTTTTCTCAAACCACATGGACCAAAAGTGTAATTTACTCTATTATTTATGGAACTATAATTACACAAATAGCGCTATAGTCCCTATCGTTTTTAGGCTCATGCAATTCAATAATCCATTTCTTCTACCATTAAAGTTCATACTTTTGTGGATTTTTTCCAAGTCTATTAACTCATTAGTTTTTTTTTCATTATAACGATTTTTATCTTCTTTTATCATATATCTTGGTTTATGATTAAACTAATAAACAATTAGCCTTTTTCAAAATGGATAACAAAATATCATCATTTTTAGTAGCAACACATGAATTAAATAATTTCCTCAATAGAAAATTGATCGACGGATGAAGATGATAAAAACCTTACGTAATAATTAAAAGATTATTGATGTAATATAATAACTGAAAATCTTTTTTTTTTTTTTTTTTTCAAACATATGGGTTTTATACACATCAAACGAATTTCAAACTTAATGTTTAGGTAGATGCGCCATTATGACTCATTTATAAACTTGACAAATATTTAACTATAGTTATGTTTAACATGTTAAATATGCAAAATAATATTTTAGCAAAAACATATCAAAAGGCTGCATTATGGGAAAAGTTAAAAGTGTAACCAATAGCAAATAATCGAGTAAATTATTTTGATAAAATAATTAGACTATTGTTGTAACAATAAAGTTAATATATTTAATACATTTGTTATTTATAAAATTCAAAAATTGGACAAAATGTTTGAATCCAACCCATGTTGTAATCCTTTACCCATCATGTTCGACTCATCTATATCGGTACTAAGTTACATTAGTCTACTCGAAAGACACTAAATTAAAAAAAAAAAAAGCGATTTTCACATTTTGTTATTTTTTTCAATTAAGTCGCTAAGTTTTCAAGTTTTTTCAATTTTGTTACAATTTAGACACCTACGTGCCACATCAACATACAATGTCAGCGTCACATCATCAAAGACTAACACATCACCATGTCACGTCAGCTGACAACCGGGTTGACCAGTCAAGTTGTCAACATTGAAACGAAAATAAAAACATAGTGACTTAATTGGAAAAAATTGAAAACTTAGTGATTTAATTGGAAAAAAAAAAACAATGTCAAAATCAAACTTTTTTGAAAACTTAGTGTCTTTTTTGGAATTTACCCTATAAATATCACATACCAAAAGTGGGTATAATACTGAAACAGAACGTGTGCTATTATATCATACTATGAAACCTATATTTTTAAGCAACACATATGCAAAGTGATTGAGTCACCTTGAGATTAATTTGAATTATCGTTTCTGATTTGGGACTTAATCGACAAGTTTTGTATTATGAAAGCCGCTCATACTAATTTAAATATAATATAACACTCAATTACAGATCAAACAACATCGAGCAAAATGTTAGTATACATATTAAACATACTATTCCTAATTGTTCATCGGATTCTAGACTAAGATTTTTGTTTCCAAACTATAATTTTTGTATAACATAAGTGTGCATACTAAACAGACCATTGTGATGTGACATGTTAAACAATATAACAACTTAATGCGACAAATAACAATGTAAAAATCGAACACATTCCAGAATAGTTCTTCGTTCACCGGAGTTGTTTGTCGTATTCCAAACATTTTTTTACTAACAAATTAGAAATAATAGAGATAGTAAGAAAAAATGTAAAAAACTAACCTGGTTCACCGTCTGCGGAGCTAAATGCAAATCCATGCTTCGTGATGTCAAAATTTTAGGGTTTTTAACACATAATCCATAATAGGAGGTGTGGTATGTACCATATGCCAGACTCCCTTTATGCAGAGAGACCACATAAATAGGCAGAATCCTCCAGATTCGGACCTAAACGATTAATTTATGATGGTAGATATGTCATAATTTTAATTGGTTGGTTATTTTGTTCGATATTAAACAATGAGAGTGTTTTGTCAATGCATCTTAAAAGAATTAATTTCTGATGTCATACATGGTTATTTAGCTATAGTTTTGGTTAATACGGTCATTTTCTCACATGTTCGTTTCAATATTTTTTCATTCTAACAGTTAAAACTTTTCAAACATAACGACTCAAAATAAAATAGAAAAATATAATAGAAAATGTCAAATTTGACTAATCTTATAAGAGGTTTCCAAAAAATAGACAAAAGTTAGGGGATGCCTAAAATAGGTATGAATTTCATAGGGCGTGGCCTACAAAGTTCTTAATGGTATGTGAAAATCTCTTAAATCCAAAAAATGACATCGTTTTGTTTAAGTGTTATCTACGAAAAAGTAAAGTGGTATGTGGAACATGCTTATGGTTTGTGAAAAAGTTAGAATGTGTATAAATAGATCGACATTCTAGTTTTCTCAGTTTGGAGAAAATGAATGTCATATTTGGTTTTAAGCATTATGTATCAGTAATGTTAATCTACACAAAAGTGTACCACGTAAAACATTGAGACTATTTGAAAAGTGTCATTTTAATGTGGTTAAGGCAAGATGTTGTAGATTTTCGTAGGCCTTACTTGCGAAAATATGAAGTGTCTGTGTAATTTTGTTAATTAATTAATCACATTATCATTAATGACTAACTTGTTATTGTTATTGTGCAGAATGTACATGATATGGGTTGTTAGTATACTAAGAAAAATTTGTTTCCTGATGTTGCTTCAAACAATTGGGATGTTTAAGTGGAGATGATCTAGAAACCTAGGGTAGTTCCGAATTTGTATGCTTAGAATGCGTTAGTCGTAATACCTCGGTAAAGTAAGAAAAAAATGTTTCTGGAAACTGCTTAAAACACTTTCGGTGTTTAAGTGCCGATTAACCAGAAACATTGGATAGTTCAGAATTTATATGCACAAAATACATAAGTTGAAACACTCTAGTAAATATCAAGTATATATGCACAACAGATAGTAGATCTAGATGTCCTAATGATAAATATTCAAGACCGTGTTTTAGAATTGGGGAAAATATTTAGTTTTAATGTTGTAAATAATTATTGTATGTAAAATTATGAATGGTGGAAAGAATGGAAATGTATGTGCTTATTAAATATTTGAATAAGAACGTATTTCCTAGTTTGCTAACAACTCAGGTGGAAATATGTTGAAAACAAATTTTTATGTGATTTGTTTTCGACTAAAAATAGATATTTATTTCTATATTTATTTAGTATCAAGTGCTCGTTTATATCTGAGAATATTTTTATATAATAAAGTGTGACTTGTTTTTTTATAAGTTTATATCAGTAATTTAGGTTATCATCTTAATGTCATTAACATAAGGGATACAAAACAAATAAATTACACTAGTAATATACTAAACATTCATCAACCAACAAATTAAAACAGATTCAATAGTTAAATTACAAATAAGGTGGTAACAAGACCATATGTTCGTTTGACATTTCCCATTCAGCTGGGACGGTAGAGGTGCTGCTGATTTAGTTCGATAGGCAGTACGATACGCCTCTTAATAGAAGTAAACTTGAACCATATTGTTGAACATCAACATGTTTATTGACACGTTGTCACTAGGGCACCACATTCCACATGAACATGTACGATTACCTATATTAACAACAAAACTGGTGATACATTTTATTACCTTGAACTTGAAGTGGGAGATGTAATTTGCCTGACACATAGTAGACTTATGCAACCTCCTTTGAATTATTCACGAAATGTAAAGGGTGAACTCGTCAACAAATTCCCCTAAAAGATAGTTCTCATTGAGTACTATAAATTAGTTATACAGTTAATAAATTCGACACACACACAAATATATATATATATATATATATATATATATATATATATATATATATATATATATAAATATATATATATATATATATATATATATATATATATATATATATATATATATATATATATATATATATATATATATATATATATATATATATATATATATATATATATATATACCTGCAATAAAACTTCACTATATATACAAGACTTGCATTGTATCATGGATACACTCTATGAGACTTATTACAAGTACATTCTCTTCATCAATAAAAAACATGATAAGGGCATTGGGAATATCAACTATCATTATATTAAATTGAATGTTAGGAAATAAGCTCTACCCCATTTTGTGTGGCCAGTATTGTCAAGCCAAGCACCTTGACCTGGTAGTAGTTGCTTAAACATAGCTAAATTTTCAATACTTGTCATGCTCTTAGCGTTGCATGTCTTTTAGAATAATCATTCCAGATGTCCAACATTTCATATCCTAGATAACAATTTCATAAACACATTTCAAACACAATACCCACGATATGAATTTGGGAAATCTTAACCTTTTTTTGAATGGCAAATTTTATTAAAGAGAAACCGACGGGAAGCTGGAAAAACTACAAACAAACAAAGTACAAACGTAACAACTAACAAATAGAATATCAAACTATACACGAAAAAACATAAGCACAAATCCGAACCAAGAACACCAAAGTGGTCCACGAACAGCTAACAACAAACTAGAAGCGCCACAATCTTTGAGAGCCAAACATTGGAAATGTTAGTCAAGTTAGACATCTTGGTTATGAAGGCTACTTCCCTAACGTTGGAAATACATTCCTTTAGTATCATAAGGAACCTGGTACAATATGTTACAGTCTTTATGGTGCCCAAACCCTATGTAATGGGCATGGTTTGATTGTTTCCATCCTTTGCAACTGCTAGGAACGCTGTTCAAAAGTACCTTCCTTTAAGAGCATTACTTTCTAATAATATCACCGATCACAAGAAATACAAATACGTATGCATTTACAAATTATCAAATAACCAATCAGAACATTGTTGAGAAAATTTTAATTCCAAACAAAGTAATGGTATATCAGAAAAGTATCATACCACACATATGAGAGAAACAAAACAAAACTCAAAAGGCCAATGAAATCTTTCTTGATGTAGGTAATATTTGAAGGGTTTGTTTTTTGTAAATTATGTAAGTAGGCAGGTAGGTTGGCAAAACTCTATTCTTGAACTTCAATCGGTGCACTCATATTTTTAGTTGTTTCACAAAGTTAAATATCGGATTACAATCGAATAGATTAGTTCTTTAAGTGCTTATTAAATAACCTTTTTGTGCACTATAGTAAAGTACAAAACTGCAATTAATTAAGAATATCACAGTACGGTTGCTTGAAAATTGCACTATGGATGTCTTATTTTCTTAGTCAAGGAAGAAACATTCATTATTTTTTAATATCGTAGTACGATTGTCTGAAATCCACAGTACGAATCTATGGTTTTCACAGCCAAAACAAAGACTACAATTAATTAAGAATATCACATTAGGGTTGTATGAAAATCTACTACTAGGGAGCAATACAAATTTCAAAATGACGGGAGGGACTTTCCCATGAAGCCGCTTGGAATGAGCTAAAAATGTCCCTTATTTCTAAATATGCGTGATTTATGTTTTAGTAGTAGACATGTGTGCTTTATGTTTCATGTATTAGGATAAATATGTTTCCTATAAGTTTTTGTTAAAAGTATGTTTCATGCATTAGTATAAATATGCCAGTTCTATGAAATATTTAATTATAATGGTTTTTAAGTAGTAGGCACGTGCATTTTATGTTTTAATATAAATATGTATGGAATGCAAATGTTTCACATGCTAAACACGTTTACTTGCATCAGTAACTCGTAAAATGTCTTCAATACTATCAGATGTTCTTGTCAAACTAAAACATCCATCAACATTATCTGATGATGGGGAAAAAGACAGTACACAAATATGGGTGAAATTACTAAAACATGTATTACTAAATGAGAGAATGAGATCAAGAATAAAATGAGGAAATAAAGGGATTCTATGATGATAAAGAAGTTGTAATCCATAAATGGAAGAAAAGCATATATGCATTAAAGATAACATGAGTCACAGTATGGGGAGCCATCGATAAGCAAATAAAAGAAGTAGAAACATGGATGCGTTATAAGAGAATTCATCTTTCTAAAATAGATGAGTTTAAACGTCATGCCGAGAAAGATATTTGGTATAAAGAAAATTAGATTAATGATGTGAAATCCAAATTTTCCGATGATGGGTAGTTACTAAAAAAGATTTTGTAAAATTGTAATGTTTAATAGTTTTTCAATTATGAGTACTTAGTGCTGAAATTTATGTAAGTTTGTCTTGTTAAGGAAACGTATAATATATTATATGAAAACAACAAAAGTTACAATATAACAACCATTGTAAGTTGGATAACGACTTTGTGATTGAGACCCGATCCTGAAATCCCCTATGCACTCATTGAACTAGATTTTTTTAGTTTTCCTTTTTTATGACGATTCTTATTTATTGCGAGGGACAATGATGTGCATTTGTTTCTCATGTGCCATGACTGGTTGCATCTAGTACAATGTCTTATTATTATGCCTTTCACCTGAGACGAGATACGACTAGTGGCTTTGGGTCTACCCAGTTGACGTTTGTCCATTATTGGTGGTCTAACAATCATCATATGATCAGGTATCTCCCTCTCAGAAGGGGCAGGAAGAGGGTTGACTATCTCCTCATATGTTTGGCGGTACCAAGGCATATGATAGGCTTTAAGAGCCATTTCAGACTTCATGTCTTAAGTATTTTAAGACGCATATCGCATGCCAACAAGGCAAGTCAGATAATTTCCACTTTTGACATGTATAAGAGTTGTCCGACAAGTCAACAATGTCATTGGTCTAGAAGTCTATGGCCTTATATCTTGAATTTGATATCGGGCGTACTTGCCGGTTATTACTTTTATTTAACCTATTGCCAACATTTTATCTGCCTAGGGTGTAAGGTTTGTTGTTACTTCAGCTGTATAACCAAAAAAACATTTTAGTTTTATTTAAAGTTGAAAGGTTAATAACTATATAACGATTAAATATGACTTATAATTTATACCTCATTGGTTCCGATGTTGAAAATAACATTGTTGCATCATCATGTAGGAGAACTCTACAAGCATCGTTATCGGCATCTTTCGTGCATGTCTTGATAAGGCATTGATGGACTCCGCACTATTTGACATCATTATATTAACAACATACATGATGCCATTGACCGATTTTTTGGTTCCATATGCAGTAGGTATTTCCGTTCTACAGGTCTACTATTGTGCAAAATGTTAAAATAATAATTAAAATCAATCTTTTTGTACACTTTGTCGCCTTTCAAAATAAACTTTTTGTCTTATCAGATTTCTTAACTTTGCTTGTAGATTAAATAATAGGTGATGGCAACAAACGCCATGATATGCATTTGGAAATATAGTTGATTAGACATACCAATATATGGCGTCCTTCTAAAATGATGGTTAAATGATTGTCACCAATGCACTCATGTAGTTTTTTTACGAACCATGACCACGTCTGTGCTCACTCACTCTTGCAAATTCCATATCCTATAGGCAAAAAATAGTTGTTCTCGTCCATCGAAACAACCAATAACATTGTGCCCTTGAAATCATCCTTTAGGTGGGCCATGTCTATAACAAGGGTACACCTACAACAGTTGAGGAAGGCCCAAAGCTACAAAACAATAAAAAAAATTAGGGCATGCCATAAGGAAATATAATTTTCATAATTAAATAATCATACCATACGACCAATGGAAATGAAACCAATTGAAATTGGTATTCATCGTCCATCTGTATGTATGTCACAGTTCTAGGATTATGTTTCTCCGGGTTGTAATAATGGATAGGAAGTATAGAAAATGATTTGTCGTGGGACCCCGCAAAAGCTTTAGTGCATGCTCTTTTGCAAGTCATGCTTGTTTGTATGACATATTAATTTTTTACTGTGAACTGAAATCACATTCTAGGTCGGTGCCACGATACACTCGACTATGATCACTGCTCAAAACCATCACAATTAAATGACCCAACACTTTCTTATTTTCTTGTCGATCGCTTGGATTCATTTGGGTTGAAGAACATGTGTGTTTACCACAAGTTTTCCTAAAGTAGAACATGTTACAATCTTCAAGTTTAACAACCGACGTACACCAACTGTAGTTTTTCTAGTAGCAACAAGTTTAAAACATTTGTTTATTTGATCTTATAGTTTTGTACTGAAAACCCTCATTAACACTTTTCAAATTGAGGGCTACTTGAAAAATGGTTTTGTTTTTGAACAAACTTAGGGATTTAATCCTTTCATTCAGGTTTAGGTTGTGTGAAGGAGTATGTGTATATAATACATCTGGACATTGTGGTGTAAGAGTCATACCATATAATGGTGTTTGTTGGTATTTGTATTCGTTATCCGACCACTCGTTTTTTGTATCATTTTTTTCGAGGTTCGATATATCAATAGTAAAATATATCAACTCCCCATAAGTAACTAAGTTCTCATAATCGACCAACGGAAGTACTTGTAGGGGTGGAAAATCGTGTTATCGTTTTGTGTTTTCAGCTAACACGACACGAATTACTTTTACTCAACCCAAAAAGGACACGACACGATGTCGTGTTAGTTTTCGCTAACACGAACACGGAAAAAATAAAAAATATGACAACACGACAAAAGTTAACAAAAAAACCATTTCCACAATGTCATCCATAAGTTCTCGCAAAAAATATAATTTAAACACGACAAACACGAATTTAATGACAAAAAATAACATAAACCGACATAAAATAATGTTAAATGTCTTCAAACTTGTGACTTCATCGCTTCATGTGTAACATTTCCCTTGCTATCAAATTCCATAATATCTTCTATAAGATTGTGTTATATTTCGTGTTATTATCATTTCGAATTTCCGACACGAACACGACACGACACGACGTCGTGTTTCTTTTACACAACACGAACACAAATTCAATTTTCGATTTCGTCCCAATTTTGTTTTGTAATCTATGTGAATGTTGTTCTCACCATGTATCATCGTTGCTACCATGCGTATCATTGTTGGGACATGTATGAACATTATCAATGCCAACATAATTATAATTTTCTAGATCAACATACAAGATATGTTTACCATTATGTGGTTGAGAGATATTGACACCTGCGGATTATTGTTGCCTCTCCCACTGGATTGGTTTTTGGTGGACCCTTTTCCTCTATTAGTAGATCGTCCATCAGCAGACCATTTACCGTTATATCGATTCCCCCAACAACAAATCAGTTTGGTGCATTGTATTCTTTAGTGGGGGCGTCTACCACTAGATCATTATGTACCAGATACAGATGCACAACAGACGAGAGTTTCTCCATAACCTTCTCCAAATGATTTACGCCAGTTTCATGGATTAGCTCTATAACATACTTTTGTGCAGGGTGTTGGAAAGACAATACAATATTATGTTTGTTCTCTGTATCCGTCTTCATCTTAACCAAATATAATAAATCTAATAGGTTTATATCTATAGAAAATGCTACTGCCATAATTTTAAACAAATGACCTAATATAATAAAGTTCTTCATTCACTGATTGCCAATAACCACATACACAAGCCACAATAAAATACTCATTTGAACAATTAAAACTCATTGTTTTTCTCAGTAAAAAAGATATCATACAAAGAATTCTGATAACACTTTTTAACAATTTCATTTGTTATAAAATTAGGGATTTTCTAATATATGCCCTAAGGGCACACGTAAGAGTCATTAATTATGTTGAATATTCTTATTTAAACTAACATTTCATATTAATGATACAATACTAGAAGACAATAATAAAATGGTAAATCAAGAAAAAAATAAAAACATAAGCTAATTAATATGAAATATTAGTTCCAATAAGAATATCCAACATGATTAATAATTCATATCGTATGTCTTAAAGCATATATAGGGCGTGCTCGACACGCAACGTTTGAGAGCTTTTAGGAGCGTTTAGCGTTTAACTTTTAGGAAAACGCTCGAAAAAATGAAAAAACCTCGTTCATCAGCAAGAGCTTTTAGCTTTTATTTTTAATAAAACGCTCATAATCCAAAAGCTATTTCATGTAGCTTTTGAAAGCGTTTAGCGTTTGACTTTTGATTTTTATATTATTTATACTTCTAAAAGCTAACAGCAGCTTTTGCCGAACACTTCTGCAGTAATAAAAATCACAGCTACCAGCTAACCGCTAACCGCTACCAGCTTCTAGCTAACCGCTAACCGCTTACAGCTAACCACTACCAGCTACCAGCTAATTTTGCCGAACACGCCCATATTAGAAAATCCCAATAACTAAATTTGTCGTTTTCTCAAAAGATATAAGAGATAATAAATTAGATAGGAGTCTACAAAATCGAAATATTCCTTGTATAGTTACTGTTCCGCTATAAGCCTTTAAGTAACATCACTACGATAGCCCCAGTACACTTGTTATTTGCGGAAATGATCTGTGGTTAGTAGAGCTCAAAACAATGGTCGGGCCAAGAAGGCCACAGTTCGTGTTATTCGGTTCCTCAATTGTTCAATTTAGCTTCGGTGAGGAAGGCTGGGGTGCGATTCTCGCAGACATTTACGCTCGCAAGGTTGGATTTACATCTAATTTAGGTTCTCGTTTGGATTCATTCGATTCCGATTTCAAACTTTCATAGAGAACTGAATGCATGTGATTTCATTATAATTAACTATCAGCACACTTGTAAACTCCTCAATCAACCTAAAATCATTCATCCAGAAATTAATTTTCACGAGGAATCGGTTTATTGTTGGTAGGTGGGAAAAGGGATCGTAATTAAACACTTCTGTATCACATTAGAACTCTGAACATGTCTAGATAACCGTTATATTGGCCTAAATGAACTTTCTATGAGGCATGACATGTAATCGATCATCCTTTTCTGTATCATGTACAGGCAGACATATTTTTGCGAGGATACGCAGGTTGGAACTCCAGGCAAGCAGTAGAAGTTCTAGATCAAGTTTTCCCAAAGGTAATTCTTCATTTTAGTTTCCAATTGAACACCAAATTCATTTCTTCATCACTTTCCCTACAATGTAACACAATATTCAGAACAATCTCTTAATTCCTCTTCCCATTTGCCTATTTTTAGGATGAAGCAGTACAACCATCTTTGGTGATAGTTTACTTTGGAGGTAACGATTCAGTCCTTCCTAGTCCAGATGGCTCAAGCCCCCATGTACCACTTCCTGAGTATGTTGAAAACATGAGAAAGATTGCTACACATCTCAAGGTAATTTTAACCACAATATTTATTGATTTGTTTACTTCCAAAACTTCTATATGGAAAAAAGATTTACAAATATCCGATTATCACCTGTTGTTGTTACCAGAGCCTTTCAGAGAAGACACGCTTAATATTTCTTACTGCTCCACCTGTAAATGAGGCTCAAATTCTACAAGTTTTGGGGTGATTGTTACTAACCTAATTTTTTATATATAATTTCCTTCCAATTGTTATTTTTCTATTTTGCACTTACAACTATTCTTTTATGAAACCAGTACCAAGGGTCGCAAAAATGAACTATGCAAAAAATACGCAGATGCATGTGTAAAATTGTGTCGCGAGATGAATATAAAGGTTATTAATCTTTGTACAACACTTAAACAGCGAGATGATTGGTTGACAACCTGCTTTACGTAAGTATTATTCCATGTACTTGCACACATTCTATAATTTCTCTTTTTATTAGTCTAGTCTCTGTCTCAGTCAAATGCAAGTCAAACACAGTACATTTTAAAGTACAGATAGTTGAAGAGGTTGATTACTTGTGTTATAAATTACAGAGATGGGATACATTTATCTCGAATTGGGAGCAAGATTGTGGCAAAAGAGATTTTAAATGTTATTATGGAAGCTGATTGGAAACCGAGTTTGGATTGGGAGTCTTTGCCTGTGGAGTTTGGTTAATCCTGTTGATCCTGGTGACATGGCACATGATTGCCATGTCATCAGGACCGACAAATTTGGATCTTTTGAGACGTCAAATGAAGTTTCCTTTAAGTATGATGATAAGTATGGTATGGATGTATGATGTATGTATGCTACTTTAAAATCGAATTAAGAAACTATATCTTTTTTATTTAATGAACTTAATGGGTTTAGCATTTAATCTGGATAGCTATATATGGTTGTTATATTTTGACTTACTCTAGACATAGTGACTTAATGACTTCTTTCATAGCTAAATTGATAAATATTCCAAATTTTGTTTTTTTGAAATGTAAAGGTAAAATAGTCATTTAACTTTATTGAGTTTGAACCAACAAAAAGAAATAGACATTATGTATATATAGCCTTACACGGACTTCATTATAAAGTTACCATGATAGATGGTTAAAAACACTTGTATCGACTAAATACTAGGATTAACGTCACATAATAGTAATATATGTAACATATATTTTTTTGATTTCTTTCATTTGGGTCATTGAACTTTTGTGAATTAAGTCATTGTACTTTCGAAGAGCATTAAGGCAAGTCTTCAAGGTGTTTTCTTCAAAAGCGGTGTTCTAACTATTGCGCTACAATGTGTATTTTGTAACCCTCTATAATAAAATAATGAAATGTTTACTTGATGAATACTTAGGTATCTGTTTCTATCGTGTTTGGTTGAAAAATTAATGGAATTGATTTCCATCAAAATCTTAACTAAGCGATTTTATCATCTAAAACTTACAGAATTTTAATTACACTACTTACCAAATTAACATTGGATCCCAACTCAAACTGGGAGTCCTTTTAATATATCATCTCGTAAATACTTAAGGGTTAGTTAAAAAAAAAAAAAACACTATATTTTACTAAAGTTCGGTTTAATTATCAATTTTTTAAAAGATTTGGATAAAACCATCAGTTTTTGGTAAAAAGTTTCATCGAAGACATTTTTACCAGTTCTTCCGGTCATAATGGTTGGATTAAAACGTTTTCTAAAAATTGATGGTTTATTGATGGATAAAACAGAAAAAGTGATGAAATATAGTTTTTTTCGTAATTGTATAAATTAAAGTGTGAATTTTATCTAGGAATAATTATGAAAAAACACTATATTTAGCCAAAATTTCGGTTTAACTACCAATTTTTAATATTCGGAGAAATCACCATTTTTTGGTAAAAGGTTTTATCGAATCTATTGTTACCGGCTTCTTCAGGTCATAATGGTCGAGTTGAAATTTTTTCAAAAAATTAATGGTTTTATTAAAACAAATTAAAAATTAATGATTGAAAGAATGCCTGTAAATATTTGAATACTTTTCCGTCCGAATGTGTCTTCATCAAATGAGGTGGCCCATTTATGGCCTGAGTTGGCGACTTGGTTCACATGCATTTATCCTTAAACCATTCTGTTTTGTTGGGCTTTGCATCCTATCACGGATTTTGGAAATGATTATAAGAGACTATTATAGTGGGCTCGAGTAGTGATCCTTAAACACCTGTGACGCTGATGTTTGTTAGCCTGGTACAAGTACAAATAAACTTTTTCAAAACAAGAAATATACTAGACGAACCAGTTATGGTGAAAAAAAAAGAAATTAGTAATCGGTGAAAAAAGCATACCTTTCAATAATGATCTTCACAGTCGACTTTGAGAGCGCTTTTGACACTTTCAGTTAGGACTTCCTTGATTAGTTATGTTACAAACGAGATTTGGTACCAATAACATAACATGGATTTCAATTTTCAAGTCCCCTTAGGTCGAAATGGTTTTCAATTCTTGTCAATGGCTAACACACCAAGGAATTCTCTATATCAAGAGTTCTCTAAAGGGATCATATCTCCCGTTTTTCTTTAGTTTGGCCATGGAAATGTTGGGGATTGATACAATAATAGTTTATAAATCAAATTAAGCAACATAAACAAAAACAACAACTTTATAATTTTTAATCTCCAAATCCATAGACCGAATTAGAATAAATAGATCAAAATTATCAAAACAATATGGTGTTCTAGAAAGTTACCTCAAAGTTGGAGACTTAGTTATTAAGAAAATATTACTTTTAAGGTTGATCCATGCAGAGTATGAACATAAGATGTTAGATTTCCAACTTATCAACACCAGATTGGTTCATCCTTCCTCGCTTGAGATCGACATAGAGGAGAAAAGGAGAGACGATGTGGGAGACGATCTCTAGGGTTGTGTGCAGTGGTTACGAAATACCTTTTGTGTGAGCTATTTTAAAATAGTCATTTAAAATAATTTGTCGACGGTTGTTTTCCTCCCCAAGTCGGAAATTTTTAATATATACAAATATATATATATATATATATATATATATATATATATATATATATATATATATATATATATATATATATATATATATATATATATATATATATATATATATATATATAAAATAAGAATCATTTAAGAAATCAATTTGCAGATAATGGTCTCAAATAGTCAAGTCATTAACATCTAAAAAGGGTTTAAGTGTCAAGTCATAGATTTTGTAAAGATATAATCAATAGACAAAGGTAAAATAAATAGCCTACATACATCTTTAATCTTATATACAATGTCTTCTAAATATCAATAAGCTAAACCCATATCCTGTCTTCAATTAGGACACATAATCTGAATGCATGTCAAAATATGTTGGTTAGGCTTGGGAAGTCTATTGAACATTATCAGGGTTAGACATTGTTGCATATAAGGAACTTACACATTCCAAACAAAATGTAAACCCCAAAACAGTTTAAAATACTAAAAGATTAGTATTGTTGTAGGTGGGAAAAGGCACTTTCAACAATAAGCATCATCAAAATTTATCAATTTCAAATCACTTATATAAAAATGAGTAAATTACATGAATGGTCCCTGTGGTTTGAGGTAACTTACACGTTTGATCCCTAACTCTTTTTTTAACTCGGACGATCCCTATAACTTGATTTTGTTACGTCTATGGTCCCTACCAGATGTAAAAAGACCATTTTCCCTTAATAATTTGTTTTTTCATTTTATTTAATGTTTGTTTAATATTTAAGTTTTATTAAAATTAAAACAGACCCACATTATTTATTATTTATTTTATAAAATCAGTCACTCTTCCCTTCACAAGTACTCGCCGCCCTGTAGAAGAGCGCGGTATAAAGTGTTACACTAATGCAAGATTCTAAACTGATTTAGACGATCACCATTTGCAGTCAGTATTTTTATGCTTTTAAATGGAGGAGCAATGACTTGGAAGAGTTTTAAGCAAGACAAAGTAGTAGGTTCAACAACAAAATCTGAGTATATTACAGCTAATGAAGCTGTAAAGGAGGCTATACGGATAAAGAAGTTCATCTCGGATCTCGGTGTCATACGAGCATTAATGGTCTTGTTGAGATATTTTATGGTAATGAGAGTGTAGTCGTTTTGACAAAAGAACCTAGGTCACACAAGCGCATACGACATATACTCAAAAGATATCATTATATTTGAAAGCTTGTCAATCCATTCACTAAGACTTGTCATAAGTCAAGCATGATTCACATACTAAGCCCATAGGGATTAGATTTGCAAGCAAATTGTCTTGAGTATATTTAGTCGATTTGTTTTTATTTTAGGAACTTATATAGAATAGAACTTTATTAATGTAATGATTATGGTGTTATGATCTTAATATATGCTAGGAGTCATTATTTTCACTAGTTCATTACTATGTTCCATTTTGCATGTTTACTTAACTTCCAGTATGCAAAGTCTCCACAGTTGGTCATAGTTTAAGGTAGTAAGTAGCGATTTAAGGTTGATATGATGAATTAGTAGATTATCCATGAGATAGACATATCATGGACAGGTGACTAACACTCATATGTACTTTATAGAGATAAAGTATTGGAGTAACCCACACTTAGAGATTACTCTATGAAAATTGTCACGAGTAATTCTAAGATGGTAATATATATTGTATCCTTTCGACAAAGATGCGTGAGATACTTACAATCTATTGTACTTTGATGTTCTTCAACTTTTGTCCATAACTGGCAATAATACAGAGGATGTTCAAGTATGACATGATGAGTTGGCAAAGTCTATGCAATCATTGTTTATTTGTTCCTTTTGCAGCCATATCCATAGGCCCTTCGATGATTTGAAGTTGACATTAAATGCATGGTTGTTCTCAGAATGAATTTATGGTGTATCAATTATGCAGTCTGTTGTTGTCACTAAAAACCTCTATCGAGAAACACAATCTTGAGCGTTTGAGTTTGACAAGATTCCATGTTTCATGTTCATATGGATATCAAAGAACAAAGGGATATTTGATCACTTACATAAATGACTGTTGCATACTTTCAGGTTGTAAGTACAATAATTGTCTAGGATGACATACTATGTGCTTGATTTCAGGATGTGGCTATATCGTTGTTGTGCCATGTGCAAGTGGGAGACTTTTGGAATTATGCCCACTGTCACAACAAGTTAGTAACATTTCAATATTTTGTAAGGTTTTCTGCAATCTATGAACTAAAATCCTAAGTTCACATGCAACCTAGAAAGGATCTATGTTTTCTATCTTTAAACATATAATAATGATTCTAACGGCTAACAGAAATTTCTAATAACGACTAACAGAAATTTCTATATAAAACAATTAATAAAAACTAACCTTTAGTTTTATTCTTGAAGCCGAGCAGCACAAGTGTCCTGCCTCAAATGAGATCACACCCAGAAGTCCAAACAGAGGTTAACTATCTTAACCTCTTATTAAGAACGGCTCGCTATAAAACCTTAGAGAAGGATTATAGACGGCAAAGAGAGAAGAGAAATTCCAAGGAGATGATTTGGAATGGTGCAAGTTTTCAAGTGATGGGGAGAGCCTTATTTATAGTGTTCAACTTTTGAACAATTGCATTCTAGCCCCTGCACTTATAATCAATTTACCCCCTGCACTTTTAATTAATTCCAAATTAATTCCAATTAATTCTAATTAATTTCAAACTAGTTTATCATTAATTTATTATCACATAATAAATTAACGAACTATTTATTTCTCTCTCTATTTAACCTTGATGCCGGTTGGACTACCAAGGGCAACCCAAATGGACTTTGCTTTTATTAATAAGATAAATACAAATTATAAGTCATGGCTTAGACACCTAATCCAACAGTCTCCCACTTGGATAAGTCTATGACTTTAATTGTCCATTTATCTTCAGATTAATTAGCAAACTGTAGCTTCCTAGAAACTGCTGCCGAACTCTGACCTAGTCTGTTCTGTCCAAAGATAAGTGATCAGATGATCCTCCGTCCAACTAGATATTTTTCAGACTCAAGACATGGATAAAATCAATCTGGTCTGATTCACAGTTCCTCGATTTCCGATTTGTATATGACTCTTAGACTACCATTTAGTCCCGGTTGGCCAACCATTTTAGTCAACTTCAAATTCATCGAGAGGCCTACATATATCTGTTCCCCGTTAGGGTCAAGGGACGAATAAACTTTGACTCATATACTTATGTCTTTTACCAGAAAAATTACTCACAACAACACGTTTTATAATACCGAGTTACCGATGCGTTTTTGTATTATCAATGAACAACCGTCTAGTAAATCATAACTCATATGTCTTAGCTTAAAGATCAAAAGATATTATCGTCTCAATATTGCTCGTGATATAATCCATGAAGCAATCCATTGAGTGCGGGTTTATCCAATACTCAAATCTCCATTTCCAAGTACTCATGAATGTTGCAACAATCTTATTGCAATGTCTAACTCCTTAGACAATCTACAACTAATTCGTGACAGCCTTGCTTCATACTTACTCCCTAAAAGTATGAGCGACTGTGGATATTTGAATAATCCAATTATTCAGGAAGTAAAATATGCAAAATGAAACACAATGATATATTATTGACAAAATTAGTAAACCATTACTCATTAATAAATCTCCATTATTAAATCACATAAGTCAAATACCATAACATTGTTATAAGTTTCAAAACCTATCTAATTGCAAAAACTTATATCATCTCTTAATCCAATGCTCCTAGCATGCTGATTATGCTTAATCCTACTCAGAGCCTTTGTCAAGGGATCTGCAGGATTATCTTCCGATGATACCCTCTTTACAAGGAGGTGACCTTCTTCTACCCTATGTCTGATGTAGTGGTACTTTCTGTCGATATGTCTGGACTTTCCATGATCTCGCGGTTCCTTTGTCAAGGCGACTGCACCTTCGTTATCGCAGAACAGTTCCAAGGGCTCCTGAATACTCGGGACTACTCCAAGGTCACCGATAAAGTTCTTCAGCCAAGCCGCTTCCTTTGACGCTTCACTTGCTGCTATGTACTCTGATTCGCACGTAGAATCAGCCACTGTTTCTTGCTTGAAACTTTTCCAAGTAACTGCTCCACTGTTCAAAAGGAATACCCAGCCCGACTGAGACCGACCACTGTCTCTATCCGTCTGAAAACTGGCATCCGTATATCCTTCAACTCTCAAGGTATCACTGCCACCGAGGACTAACACCATGTTCTTTGTCCTTCGCAGATACTTGAGTATATTTTTCACAGCTATCCAATGCGCCCTTCCAGGGTTTCCCTGGTATCGACTGACCATGCTTAAAGCAAAAGCCACGTCAGGGCGAGTACACGTCATAGCGTACATGATCGATCCTATAGCCGAAGCGTAAGGTACCCGACTCATTTCAGCTATTTCTTCGTCTGTACTCGGACTTTGAGTCTTACTCAATTTTGCATTACTTTGGATAGGTGTTCTCCCTTCTTGGAATTTTCCATACTAAACCTCTTTAGTACCTTTTCCAAGTATGTACCCTGACTAAGTCCAATTAGTCTCTTCTTCCTATCTCTCAATATTCTTATCTCGAGAATATAGGCAGCCTCTCCTAGGTCCTTCATGGCGAAACATTTCCCAAGCCAAGCCTTGACATCTTGC
This sequence comes from Cichorium intybus, assembly GCA_023525715.1. NCBI lineage: Eukaryota > Viridiplantae > Streptophyta > Magnoliopsida > Asterales > Asteraceae > Cichorium > Cichorium intybus. Next base: position 133,732,283 of record CM042010.1, read on the forward strand.
AAGGTTGGAATGTCGTTTCCCATGAGCAGTATGTCATCGACATACAGCACTAGAAAGGTGACTATACTCCCACTAGCCTTGACATATACGCAGGACTCATCCTCGCTCCTAGAGAAGCCAAACTCTTTGACTTTCTCATAGAAACAAAGATTCCAGCTGCGAGAAGCTTGCTTCAATCCGTAGATTGATCTCTCAAGCTTACACACCTTATTGGGATACTTTGCATCGACAAAACCCTCTGGCTGATTCATGTAAACATCCTCAGTCAACTTTCCGTTAAGGAAAGCGGTTTTGACGTCCATCTGCCAAATTTCATAGTCATGAAATGCAGCTATGGCCAGCATAATCCTAATAGACTTTATCTTGGCTACTGGTGAGAAGGTCTCGTCATAGTCAACACCTGGGGTTTGAGTAAAGCCCTTCGCAACCAGTCTTGCCTTGAAAGTGTGTACCTTTCCGTCCATGTCGGTCTTCTTCTTGAAGATCCATTTGCACCCGACTGTCTTTCGACCCGTTAAGTTGTCAACCAAGTTCCAAACTTGATTGTCATACATGGACTTGATCTCGCTATCCATGGCCTCTTTCCACTTGGCAGACTCAGGGCCCGCCACTGCTTCCTGGTCGTTAGCTGGTTCATCCAAATTTATCAGTGTCCTATCACTAACAAACGTGTCCCCATCCGAAGTTATATGGAACCCATAAAACTCGGGTGGCATGCTAACCCTACCGGAACGCCTAAGAGGTAAGGATACATCTGTCGGACCAACAGGAACTTCTTCCTCATGTTGGTTGCTAGTTTCTCCTAAGGTTGCGTCATCTGATGACTCTTGAATTTCTTCCAGATCAATGGTACTCCCACTGTCCTCTTTGAATATGAGCTCTCTCTCTCGAAAGACTGCTCGTCTAGCTACAAAGACCACGTCCTCGCTCGGTCTGTAGAATAGATATCCAAAGGACTGTTTGGGATAACCAAGGAAGAAACACCTTTCGCTTCTTTCTGCGAGTTTGTCTTGAGTCTCTCGTCTAACGAAAGCCTCACAACCCCAGACTTTGATATGTGCCAACGAGGGAACTTTCCCCGTCCATATTTCATGAGGTGTTTTAGCAACCTTTTTAGTAGGGACAAGATTGAGGATATGGGCGGCTGTCTCTAAGGCATACCCCCAGAAGTGAATGGGAAGTGAAGCTCGACTCATCATGGAACGAACCATGTCCAATAGGGTTCGGTTGCGCCTCTCCGCAACACCGTTCAACTGTGGTGTCCTGGGAGGTGTCAACTGCGAAACTATCCCGCATTCCTTTAGATAGTCTAGGAACTCGATACTTAGATACTCTCCGCCTCTGTCGGACCTGAGCATCTTTATTTTCCAGCCTAATTGATTCTATACCTCGTTCTTAAACTCTTTGAACTTTTCAAAGGTGTCTGACTTTTGCTTGATTAAGTAGATATAACCGTATCTACTAAAATCATCAGTAAAGGTTACGTAGAATCGCGTGCCATCCTTTGTGGTTGATCTGAATGGACCACACACATCCGTGTGAATGATGTCCAGCAGACCCTCACCTCTTTCAAAAGACCCTTTGAAAGGTGATTTAGTCATCTTGCCCAACAGACAAGATTCGCGTACATCATCCGACCTGAGGTCGAATGATTCCAACACTCCATCCTTTTGGAGTTGGGCGATGCGTTTCTTGCTGATGTGCCCGAGCCGACTATGCCACAGACATGCCTTTTCTACACCACTAGTAGAATCAATATAATTTACACTATGTCCTAAATTGTCAACACATTCAACGGTTTCATACACACCATCACAAGGATAAGCAGTAAAAATCAAAATACCATTTTTGAAAACAGAAATCGAACCAATTTTATTATCAAAAGAAAATTGAAATCCTTGTCTGAACAATGCGTGAAATGAAATAATGTTTCTTGCCATTTCTGGCGAATAGCAACAATTAATTAACTCTATACTAACATCACTACTAAGCACTAAACTATAAACGCCGATCTTGGTAACAGGGACGATCTCCTATTGCCCATGATCAAGTTCAGTCTACCGTGCTCCACCTCCCTGCTTTCCTTTAGGCCCTGCAGATCAGAACAAATGTGAAAACCACATCCTGTATCAAGGACCCAAGAATTAGAAGATGGTGAGTTTTTAGAGATAGTGTATATACCTGCTGTCGATGGCTTTACTTTCCCATCATTGACATCCTGCAAGTATTTGGGGCAGCTTCTCTTCCAATGACCCTTCTCTTTGCAGTAGAAACAGTTGGCTTCATCGGGGTTGGCCACAAAAGGTATCTGGGAATACTTGGTTCTCGAGCCATGACGTGCACGCAGAGGTCGTCATGCGGTCAAAAATAAGAAATAACCTAACATTCACTAGTATAGTGGAGTCAGGGTCGATCCACAGGAGCTACGTGGTTAGCCTAGATGAGAGATTACCAACTAATAGTGTCACAGCTATAGTCGGAGGAACTAATTTTTATCTTTCTACCTTGAAACAATATTCAAACACCCAAGCCAAGCTTAGCTATGTCCAAATGAACTAGTTACTTTCTGAACTCAGAAGTACATCTCTGAATCAGAAGCAATTGAAGGCATCCAAACTAGCAAAAACCAAGCAAAGCATAAACTAGCTAATAAGCAACAGTTCTATGAGACAGTTAATAGCCAAGGTTTAATGCCTAACCTAACCGAGTTAGCTACTGTTTTCAGCAAAGGGAAACAGTCCCAACCAAGTCACAAACAAAATCCACACACAAACAAACAATCAAAACACAAACTAACATCCAAAATACCGAAAAATCAATATTTAATGTAACCGAATGATTTCATTCACTCAAACCAATATCCAACATCAAATCAGTAACTAAACATTACTAAAAACAGAACCCTAAGCTGAAGATCAATGGTTGTCACACCCAAAGATTCAACTCAAAGCTTACAAATGTTTAACTAAAATGAAATAAAATCTAAAACATGAAAATACCAAATGATGGCTTCTGAAATGGAATCCTCGAGTCAAAGAGCTTCTAGGTCGATGTTTACCCCCGGTCTTTGCTAGGGTTTTCGGCTGGAAATGCCTCTATTTATAGTTGCAAATTTCCCGTGACCGCGCCGCGCATAAGTGAAATCCGCGGCGCGCGTACTTATCCGTTACCCGTTTTTTCGTTATTCAAATGTGTTCCACCGCCTTACGCCCGCGTCGCGCAGAAGATAAATCCGCGGCGCGCGTACGTCTTCTCTTGATTTTTCATTCTTTCCATACTTTTTCCTTTTGTACACCTTTAGTCCCTGTTTCTGTTCTTTTTCTCCAGACAAGTCCTGGCACGAAAAGTGAGAATACCCATGCATATTTGATATAATTTCACCAAGAACAGGGCTCAACAACGCCTAAAATACTTGATATCACTAGGCGTTGTCAAACACCCCACACTTGTGCCTTGCTTGTCCCCAAGCAAGAGAGTTTTTAACAAATTGTAATAGAGAATCGAACAATTTTTGACTGTGTTTAGTTTCAAAGTTTATTGCTCTTCGAGTTAGAATGGAATAGTTCGTGAAAACATAATTGAGTTGTTCTTTGGAATTCATGGCTTTCTAAAGAACCCTTGATTACAAACTTTCTGTCCACAATAAAGTGTACTTACTCGTTCAGATTCTAAAGGCCATTAAGGAATTGTCCATGACTTTCGATGTTGTCCGTGTAGCGAGCTTTCAGAAATACCATCCCAGACCAGACGATCTTAGGTGGTAAGGTGCATAAGGCCCACCCATTTTAGACCTACCGGCTCGAACAACAAAGGCCACTGACTGACTTTTCCTTCCTAAATTCCAATCCTAAAACGGCTCAATCTTCTAAACTCGTAGAACTCAACTTATTTGACTAACTAATAGTATGATCACAAAAAAATAGTATTTCTTGAAAAATACTAATGCTATCACAATCACAAACCATTCATTTCAAAATTATAATTCATTAAAAATTTTGAAAAAGATTGCTAAAAATTGAAAAATTGATCATTTCTGCAAAAATTTCAAAAATATCTCTTTCGACCGTCCACACCCCACACTTAAAACCGTACAACGTCCCCGTTGTACAAAAATTAATTCAAAACAAGGGAGAAAGAGTTACCCCTTTTTGGACGGTAGACTGCTTGGTGCTCAATATCACAGGTATAATGCGTACAAAAAGATCCCCGATTCATATGCTGGAGTTGTAGCGCTACAGTAGGACACGCCGGTGGTCAAGACAAGTAGAGGGGGCACGGTGACCCCACACTTGTCTGAGACAACTCCCTCTCAATTTGGTATATCATGCACAACTTAACAAATAAATTAAAACACACATGACAGAAAAAATAATATACAGATAGATGTGTCATAAGTTTATACATATATCCCAAAAAATAAAAAGAAAGAAAGAAAAAGAAAAAGAAACATAAATCACTACCCGGTGGCCTGGAGGGTCCAGCCTCGTGATCGTGGGACCTGGCTGGGAATGGTCGGGGGTGTCTGCCCTGGGCTGATGCGATCTGTATAAGTACCTCCCCGATCCACTCGAGCTGGTCCTGGGTCCTTAAGAGCTGGTCCTCGATCCTCGTGACTCTGGCCTCCAGCCGGCGGAGGGCTGGTGGGTCATCCAGCTGTGGCTGCGGCTGCGGCTGTGCCGGCTCTGGTGCTGCTGGCTCCTGTCTCCGGCGTCTCCTGCCGGGCTGGGCGTATGCGGGCTGAGGTGCCTGAGGAGGCTCGGTCGGTGCCCGTATGTACTGCCCCGGGCGCTGCAGCTCAATGAGCCGTATCCTCTCCAAAGTGCGTACTGTAGTGCGCGATGGAGGCAGAGCGGTCAAGGAAGCTGCCACGGGGGCAGTGAGAATACCATATGAACGGGCCAGGCGGGTAATGAAGTACCCCCTAGCTAGTGGGCTGCTGGAGGAGGCGCCGGTCGCGTGGGTGGAGAGAGCGATCGCAAGGGCGTAGGGGAGATGGAGGAATCGGGACGGGTCGAGGAGGATCCACAAATACGTCATGTCGTCGCCCGACACCTTCTCGCCCCCCTCCCGATGCATGATGGAGGTGGAGACGATCCGGTGCATGAGACGGTGAAGTGGGTCGCGGAGGTGACTCTCCCTCGAAGTCCCTGCCTCGTACATCACATTGGACAGCGGTGTCCAAACCTCCATGTTGGGAGGGAGCTCCGGCTCCCCCTGAATGCACGACCCGAAGAATCGGGTGAAATAGCGATGCTGGAGGTCCTGCTCAGTATAGATACCTGTGCGCCTCCCAAACTCCCGGAGGTTGCACTCCCTGTGCACACCTCCCAAACGAAAACGCACCAGTCTGGAACGTGGGTCCCCCGCTCATGGTGCGAACTGGATAGTGGAGATTGTAACACCCGACTTATTAACCAAAAACACCCCAAAAATTTTTGTTTTTCAAACCAAACATTTCACAATTAAAACATAAGTATGGGGTTTTAGTTAATACAATACGAGTACAAGTGTATCACGAAGTACAATACATAATTATTATACATTCTTCAAGCCGGGTATTACTTCAACACTAAGTCCTCAGTCACGGACTTTATCCTTTCCTTTAGCAGGGTCACGCTCACCTGCAGGGACATATCAAACAAACCGTGAGCTACAAAGCCCAATGAGTAATCAAGCAAACATATAAGCATATACAATAGAATAACAACAACTAAACTCTTAAACAATTTCTGTCCCAAAATCATGGTCATCAATGACCGCACCGTAATCATAGCCATAAAGGCCGCATCGAATATTCTAGCCCGAAGGCCGCATCGGAGACATAGCCTGAAGGCCGCACCGGAGTCATAGCCAACAAGGCCGCATCGGAGACATAGCCAACAAGGCCGCACCGGAGTCATAGCCAACAAGGCCGTACCATTTAATATCAAAGATAGTAATCTTAGCCAACAAGGCTGCACCAATATATCATACTAGATACAGTCAAGATTACTCACCTAAAGGATTACTACAACTAACTTTTGTTGTTCCTTGCTTTCCAATATGATCCGTAGAATTTTGTCCCGTACCTATAATTCATTCATTTTCAAAATGATTATAGGTTAATACCCATTTCAATTAACTCTAAAACACTAGAGTTAAATAAAATATCGGTATAAACAATGCCTAGTTAATAAACTTTCCGTTTACTAACTTTATGTGAATTTTACTATTTACCGAGGCATTCAGATCGGTCTACAGTGCACCCGAGGGGTCGAAAACTCAATTTAATATTTTTCTAGGTCTTTCCTAACCATTATGGACTTATGGTTCAAGTTTGAGGTAAATCGGACAAGCCTAGCAAAATTTGGCGTTTTTGGACTCCCTGTCAATGAGCACGACCCGTGCTCATTTTTGGTCTAGGGAAGCACGACTCGTGCAACCCTTAATGGCAATGTACTTTGGTTTTCCAGAAAGGCACGACTCGTGCAACTTGTGCACTAAATAGAGCACGACTCGTGCATAACCTGGGAATTCCCTGGACAGTCGCGATTTGCACTGTAGCATGCAGTTTTCTCATATTAAGTGCTTATTTTCGTTCTTAATCACTTGGGGTTCATTCCCAGGTCAAAACTCTTCATAAAAACAATGTTTTTAACCATTGAAACCAACTCCATCATTCAAAGGAAGGATTAGGGTTCTTAGTTCCAAAAACCCCAAAACTTCAAATTTAACAATTTCAATGGTTTCAAGGTTAAGTTCTTATCTTATGAACATGTTATAAGTGCAGAAATCATACACAAACATCCCTAACTTCACTGAAATCACGATTTCAGTTTAACCCCAAAAACCCTCAAGAACAACATAGGCTAAAACTTGGAACACTTACCTCCCAAGCCTCCAATTCTTCAATTCCAAGCCTATATTCGAAATCCAAGCTTTAATCTTCAAGATTTCTTCAAGAAATTGATATGATCGCTCCAGAAAAACCCTCTCCTGTCTCTCCAAAATTCTGCACATGTGAGAGAGTTTGTCCCACTATTTATACTTCCAGAATTTGCAGTTTAGTCCTTGAAGTTGCATTTCTCATGTTTTTGCCACAATTTACAAATTAAATGACAAAATCAAATTATTATAACATTTTAAGTCCAAGACTCAAAATATTATTTTCAAATAAGTCCTTTTTTTGTCAAAAAGACCAAATTACCCTTTTGAGGTAAAATGACCATTTTGCCCTTTTTATTATAATTATATAATAAATACATTTTCGGCGTTACAAATTCTCCCCTCCTTTAAGAGATTTCGTCTCCGAAATCATACAAACAGTTGAGGATATTTCTCCCTCATCTCACTTTCGGTCTCCCACGTCATGTCGGAACCTTTGTGATGACGCCAAAGTACTTTCACCATGCTGATCTTCTTGTTTCTAAGCTGTCTTATCTTGCGGTCTAGCACCCGTTCGGGTTGTTCCGGGTATCTCAGCTTTTCATCCACCTCAATATCGGCAAGAGGTACTTGTTGAGACTTATCAAACAACGTTTTTCTCAAATGGGACACATGGAATACATCATGTATGCCATGAAGTTCATCAGGTAACTCCAATCTATACGCCACGGCTCCAACTCTTTGGGATACACGGAAAGGTCCAATAAAGCGAGGACTCAACTTCCCTTTCTTCCCAAAACGGATTAAGCCTTTCCAAGGGGATACTTTGAGCATTACCATGTCTCCTACTTGGAATTCTATTGGTTTCACCCGTTTTTCTGCGTACTGTTTCTGTCGATTCTGAGCTACCTTCAAATTTTCTCGTATTAGTTTGATCTTTTCTTCCGTCTGTGCTACAATTTCGGGTCCAGCCAACGGATTTTCCCCAACTTCAGTCCAGTAGGTCGGAGTACGGCACGGTGCTCCATACAAGGCTTCATACGGGGCCATCTGAATGCTGGAATGATAGCTGTTATTGTATGCGAATTCCACTAAAGGCAAATGATCTTCCCAGCTTCCACCGAAATCAATGGCACAAGTCCTCAACATATCTTCCAAAGTTTGGATCGTTCTTTCACTTTGGCCATCAGTCTGCGGGTGATATGCGGTACTCATAAGTACTTTCGTACCCAGTTGCTCTTGAAGACTTTGCCAAAAATGGGAAGTAAATCTGCTGTCTCTGTCCGACACAATCGATGCTGGTACTCCATGCCGACAAAATACTTCATCAATGTAGATTTTCGCCAGTTGATCTACTCTGTACTTTTCCTTATATGGTATAAATTGTGCCGATTTGGTCAATCGATCCACAATCACCCATATAGAATCATAACCTCGCGGTGTCCGCGGCAACTTCGTCACAAAATCCATGGTAATATGGTCCCATTTCTTCTCTGGAATCGGCAATGGCTGTATTTCTCCATACGGTTTCTGATGGTTTGACTTAACTTGCAAACAAGTCAAACATTTTTCCACGAATCTTCCAACATCTCTTTTCATTCCAGGCCACCAATACATCGGTTTTAACGTCCGATACATCTTGGTACTACCCGGATGAACTGCATATCTGCTATAATGTGCATATTCTAGAAGCAAGTTTCGTGCTTCTCCTTGTTTCGGGACCCATATTCGTCCTCTGAATGTCTTCAATTTCTGAGCATTTTCTTCCAGATGCTTCAAGTATCCAACGATTCTTTCACTTTTTACATTCTTCGGCTTACACGCTTCCTCTTGTGCCAAACGAATCAATCCTGGTAACCGGCTCACTACACCCATACACGCGGATGTAACTTTCAGAGAAGCTTCTTTTCGGCTTAAAGCATCTGCCACCACATTCGCCTTACCAGGGTGGTACTGAATTTCACAGTCAAAGTCTTTCAACAGGTCCATCCACCTTTGCTGTCTCATGCTGAGCTCTTTCTGGTCAAAAAGATACTTCAGACTCTTATGATCAGTATAAATAACAAACTTTACACCATATAAATAATGTCTCCACAACTTCAACGCTAGAACCACCGCAGCTAATTCCAAGTCATGAACTGGATACTTCTTTTCAGCATCTTTTAATTGGCGGGACGCATATGCTATGACTCGACCTTTTTGCATTAAAACACATCCAAGGCCGATTCTTGAAGCATCGCTGTAGATTACATATACTTCTCCGCTTTGTGGTAGTACTAACACCGGTGCTTCACATAAGGCTTGTTTCAGTTTCTAGAATGCTTCTTGCTGCTCTTTAGCCCAAGTAAAATTTTCACCTTTCTTAGTCAACTTAGTCAACGGAACAGCTATCGAGGAGAAATTCTCGACAAATCTTCTGTAATAGCCTGCCAAACCAAGAAAACTTCTTACTTCAGTGGGACTTCTAGGCGGTTCCCATTTCATCACGGCTTCAATCTTTGCTGGATCTACTTTCACCCCTTCAGCATTGATTACATGGCCAAGGAATTAGACTTCTCTTAGCCAGAATTCACACTTGGAGAATTTAGCATACAGCTTTTCTCGGCGAAGCAACTCCAATACTTGTCGCAGGTGCACTTCATGTTCGATTTGACTTCGCGAATACACCAAGATGTCATCTATAAACACTATCACCGAAGTATCAAGGAACGGTCGGCACACCCGGTTCATAAGATCCATGAATACGGCTGGAGCATTGGTTAACCCAAAAGGCATCACCAAAAACTCATAATGACCGTATCTCGTTCGGAATGCCGTCTTCGGAATGTCTGACTCTCTTATCTTTAACTGGTGATATCCTGACCTCAGATCAATCTTGGAAAAGTAGGACGCGCCTTGTAACTGGTCAAACAAGTCATCTATTCTGGGTAGCGGGTACTTGTTCTTCACCGTGATTTTGTTTAGTTCCCGATAGTCAATGCACATGCGCATTGACCCATCTTTCTTCTTGACAAACAAAATAGGGGCTCCCCACGGCGATGTACTTGGTCTGATGAAACTCCTGTCTAATAATTCTTCCAGTTGCTTCCGCAGTTCCACCATCTCTGAAGGTGCTAAACGGTATGGAGCTCGGGCAACAGGTGCAGCTCCCGGAATCAGTTCAATCGTGAACTCAACCTGTCGATCTGGTGGCAACCCTGGAAGTTCATCTGGAAACACATCTGGGAACTCATTCACCACATTCACATTTGCTACTCCCACTTTAATCGGTTGAGCCACCGACACATAAGCTAGATAGGACATTCCTCCTTTACTGACACAGCTTCGGGCTTGAGCAAAGGATATAACTGGCATTCGTAACCGAGGTCGTTCACCTTGAATTTTCATCCATTCCCCTTCCGGTGATAACACTGTAATACTTTTATTTCTGCAATCCACGTTAGCATAATTCGTTGCTAACCAATCCATCCCCACTATTACACCAAATTCGTTGGTAGTCATCGGCTTCAAATCTATAGGGAAAACGGTCCCATAGATTTTAAGCTGACAACCTTCCATATGTTCAAAAACCCAGACATATCGGCCGTCTGCTATAGCTACTTCTAATCTTTCATCCATCGGGGTTAAAGGTACATTCAGGCGAGGCAATAAAGATTCCGATACAAAACAGTGGGTGGCTCCCGGATCAAAAATAACATATACAGGTATGGTATTGAGTGTGAAAATACCTGTCACCACATCGGTCTTCTCACGGGCTTCTTCCACAGTCATCTGGAAAGCTCGCGAGGCTATCGGTCGTCCCCTGTTCTTCGGCTCTTCTTTCTTCCCGCCCTGTTCAATCCTGGGTCTGTCACTGATCGCTATAGACTTCAACTCGGGACAGTTCAGGCGAAGATGATCCGTAGCTCCACACTGGAAACACCTACGTTCCGCCCGACAGTTGTAAACATCATGCCCCGGTTTTCCACAATTTCGACAACTTGTGGATGTAGTGTTGACCCGGCAACCCCCGGAGTGCCATTTTCGACATTTTTCACACCATTTTCTATCGTCTCTTTGACTTTTTCCCTTAGACCCGGATTGCTGTGACTTTTTCTGAGGCGTCCAAACTTGGTCTTCTGCCTTTCGTTTCGTTTCTATAACTTTCTTTTCATCTTCCTGCCGCTTCAATTCCGTTTCTCTTTCTGTGGCGCGATCCACCACTTGTCGGAAGATAGTTAATTTCAACGGTTGCACAACCTCTCTAATTCGGGTTGTCAGTCCCCGAACATACTTGTCAATCTTTCTCTTTTCAGTGTAGATATGGTGCTCCGCAAACCTAGCTTTCTCCAGAAAGCTAAGAGTATATTCCTGTACAGATCGGGAACCCTGTTCCAAATGCAGGAATTCATCTTCCAACTTCTGAATAGCTACCTCCGAGCAATATTCTTCATTGAACTTTGTCTTGAATTGCTCCCAAAGTATCAATTGGGACGAATCAAGATCTAGTGATCTATAATAGGTTTGCCACCAATGTAGTGCGCCACTTGTAAGTTGGTTCGTGGCAAATTCCACTTTATCATCATCCGCACACTTGCTTACTCGGAACACCTTTTCCATATGCATGATCCATTCCATAGATTTGACTGGATCAGCTGTCCCTGAAAATTCTTTTGGTTTACAACCAAGAAAGGATTTGTATGTACACCCGACTTTCCTTGCAGAGGCTTCCCCCCCTTGTGTTTCCTTTACTGCCCGGGCTCGACTTTCTCCCTGGCTTTCATTTTCTGGCTGCCCGTCATGAACACTTTTTGCAGCCTCCTCAGTAGGATCCGGATTTGCACTTGGGTTGGGATTGCCACTTGGGTGAGGATTGTTCGATAATACAGGCATCATCTGCCTAACCACTTCTTCCACAATGGCTCGTATATCAGGTGGATTTTGTCCCACCGGTTCCCTTGCTGGTGCTCTTCGCCCAACAGAGCCGCGTGACCTAGCTGGTCCACTTCTTGCAGTTCCACGTGACCTAGCTGGTCCACTTCTTGCAGTTCCACGCGAATTCACACCAGTAGGATTGCTTCGTGTATTTCTCATACTTCAAGATTTCAACAAACCGTTAGATTACATATATAATAACAAACTTATAAATATCTAACAGTCCAATTATCTGTGTTTCTCTCAAGGTTTAAGTCCAGGGATCTAATCTAAGACACCTAGTTCACTTAAACCATGGCTCTGATACCAACTTGTAACACCCGACTTATTAACCAAAAACACCCCAAAAATTTTTGTTTTTCAAACCAAACATTTCACAATTAAAACATAAGTATGGGGTTTTAGTTAATACAATACGAGTACAAGTGTATCACGAAGTACAATACATAATTATTATACATTCTTCAAGCCGGGTATTACTTCAACACTAAGTCCTCAGTCACGGACTTTATCCTTTCCTTTAGCAGGGTCACGCTCACCTGCAGGGACATATCAAACAAACCGTGAGCTACAAAGCCTAATGAGTAATCAAGCAAACATATAAGCATATACAATAGAATAACAACAACTAAACTCTTAAACAATTTCTGTCCCAAAATCATGGTCATCAATGACCGCACCGTAATCATAGCCATAAAGGCCGCATCGAATATTCTAGCCCGAAGGCCGCACTAAAATCATAGCCCGAAGGCCGCATCGGAGACATAGCCCGAAGGCCGCACCGGAGTCATAGCCAACAAGGCCGCATCGGAGACATAGCCAACAAGGCCGCACCGGAGTCATAGCCAACAAGGCCGTACCATTTAATATCAAAGATAGTAATCTTAGCCAACAAGGCTGCACCAATATATCATACTAGATACAGTCAAGATTACTCACCTGAAGGATTACTACAACTAACTTTTGTTGTTCCTTGCTTTCCAATATGATCCGTAGAATTTTGTCCCGTACCTATAATTCATTCATTTTCAAAATGATTATAGGTTAATACCCATTTCAATTAACTCTAAAACACTAGAGTTAAATAAAATATCGGTATAAACAATGCCTAGTTAATAAACTTTCCGTTTACTAACTTTATGTGAATTTTACTATTCACCGAGGCATTCGGATCGGTCTACAGTGCACCCGAGGGGTCGAAAACTCAATTTAATATTTTTCTAGGTCTTTCCTAACCATTATGGACTTATGGTTCAAGTTTGAGGTAAATCAGACAAGCCTAGCAAAATTTGGCGTTTTTGGACTCCCTGTCAATGAGCACGACCCGTGCTCATTTTTGGTCTAGGGAAGCACGACTCGTGCAACCCTTAATGGCAATGTACTTTGGTTTTCCAGAAAGGCACGACTCGTGCAACTTGTGCACTAAATAGAGCACGACTCGTGCATAACCTGGGAATTCCCTGGACAGTCGCGATTTGCACTGTAACATGCAGTTTTCTCATATTAAGTGCTTATTTTCGTTCTTAATCACTTGGGGTTCATTCCCAGGTCAAAACTCTTCATAAAAACAATGTTTTTAACCATTGAAACCAACTCCATCATTCAAAGGAAGGATTAGGGTTCTTAGTTCCAAAAACCCCAAAACTTCAAATTTAACAATTTCAATGGTTTCAAGGTTAAGTTCTTATCTTATGAACATGTTATAAGTGCAGAAATCATACACAAACATCCCTAACTTCACTGAAATCACGATTTCAGTTTAACCCCAAAAACCCTCAAGAACAACATAGGCTAAAACTTGGAACACTTACCTCCCAAGCCTCCAATTCTTCAATTCCAAGCCTATATTCGAAATCCAAGCTTTAATCTTCAAGATTTCTTCAAGAAATTGATATGATCGCTCCAGAAAAACCCTCTCCCGTCTCTCCAAAATTCTGCACATGTGAGAGAGTTTGTCCCACTATTTATACTTCCAGAATTTGCAGTTTAGTCCTTGAAGTTGCATTTCTCATGTTTTTGCCACAATTTACAAATTAAATGACAAAATCAAATTATTATAACATTTTAAGTCCAAGACTCAAAATATTATTTTCAAATAAGTCCTTTTTTTGTCAAAAAGACCAAATTACCCTTTTGAGGTAAAATGACCATTTTGCCCTTTTTATTATAATTATATAATAAATACATTTTCGGCGTTACAGAGATGAACTCCAGTAGCAACTCCGTGTAGACCACATCCTCGTCCGTGGCCATAATCCTGTCCCAACCACGGCAGGTGAACGATGCCTCCTCGTGGGTCCAGGTGCGGTGCAGAAACGGCTCGATCGCATCCCAAAGCCCTGCATCCCTCAGGATATCCTGGTCGATAACTGTCGCCTCAAGGACCCGACGACGAATCAATGCATCCCTCCGCGAGATATACTCCACTGAACTGTCAAGTCCCGCGGGAAACTGGAGGAAGGCGTGGTCCAATCTGAACATCATCTGCAAAAGAAAATATAGCCACAAAACAAAATTTTTTTTTGCAAAATCAGTCCCTTTTCTTCCCCACCGCACTGCGGCGCGGCCCAAGAGCAATGGCGCGGCGCGGCGTACGCCTGTTTTGAAAACCCGGGATCAAATCCCCATTTTAACCTGCTATATCTCATTTTAATCATACCACAAGGTAGCCTAAGTGCCGACTAGCTCATCTAGGGTGTCCATTTTGCAAAACAAACACCCGATGGGCTAGCATTAGTGATTCTAAGTTTTTGAACTTTTTGGAATAAAACCCTAAAATTAACTACCTAATAACTAGTTTAAACAGCTGATAGATAGTTAAAAGAGCGTACCTTGGTAGTAGAAACACAATAAGCAAGAAAAAATGCAAGAAATTTTTGATCACCAGAGCTCCGAGTCGTGTGATTTGAGTTGTGAGCCGCGGCTCACCGTATAAGGGCAAAAACCGTCTGATCGTTTCCTGCGGCGCGTATTTCTCGTTTCCGCGACGCGCGTGTCGCCAATTCAACCCCTGCGCATCGGGTTGAGTTTCGAACCCCGCGTCGCGCAATTCAAAAATCCGCGGCGCGGTCTTGAAGATTTCAAAACTTTTCACACGACCCCACACTTGCTTCAGACCACTAATACCTGCAGAAGATTGATGTATTTTTTTTTAAATTAATCCTAAGAAATATAAAACCTACTTATGACACGATGGGTTGCCTCCGAACAAGCGCTAAGTTTAACGTCTTCAGCCAGACGTGCTGCTCCTAAGCTGACCCTTCTTCTTCTTCTTGGCCTCTTGATGACATTTGCTGATATTCTGGCATGAAATTATTAGCCATCATTGTCATAAGGGATGTGAGTTGGGTCATCCGATCATTCACACCGCTGATCCATTGTTGTTGAGATTTCAAGAGCTCGAAAACATTTGCCTCTCGTTTTCTGGATTCTCTTTCATATTGCTGATGCCTTGCTTCCATTATCTCTATCATTTCCAGCAATTGTTCCTTGTCGATGGCGGATAACGGGTGATCCTTAGTTTCCTTTAAGATTTCCTCTTTTCCTCCCTCTCCTGTACGTGTCCATATCTTTTCTTTGCTTCTGATTCCTGGCTCCATTAGTGTTTTCCTATCTGCTGGTTTGCCATTTTCCTCTGAAGGTAATGATATCGGGTTCCCAAACATATTCAATCTTCTTTTCCTGGTCCCGAAGAAAATATCCATATCTCCAGTCTTGCAATCGATCACTGACCCAGCGGTAGCTAAAAATGGACGCCCTAAGATGAGCGTAGGCGCATCGTCTGGACTTTCATATTCCATGACCAGAAAATCTACAGGATAGAAAAAGTCCCCAACTTTAACTATGACATTTGTCAACTTCCCCCTAGATACCTTAGTTGATTGATCAGCCAACTGTAGTACAACTTCTGTCGGCTCAATTTCTTCGTTCTTGTATTTGTCGTACAGGTATCCTGGCAAGATGTTGACACTTGCTCCCAAATCTAAAAGAGTATTTCGAATAACCACATCTCCTACAGTTGTAGTTATCAATGGTGACCCGGGGTCCTTTTCCTTTCTGGGCAGTATACCCAATAATGCTTCGCTAGCTCTCACAGTCAATCTCACCGTTTTTGGCGTAGGTGCTTTGCGTTTCCCATTCTGTTCACACATTTCTTGCAGAATCCTAGTGTCTTCAGGGGCATCCTTAAGCTCGTCCCATAGGGGCTGATTCATTAAGGGTCCCGTTGATCTGGATGCTTCCTGCTTCTTCTTTTCTTTCCTATTCTTCTTCTTCTGTTTGATCCCTGCTATTGTTGGTTGCTCTTCCTTTTGAACCTTTTTATCTATTTCTGGTTGAGTGCCATTCTCAACCGAAACTTCTCCTTCTTTACCTTCCTCGCTTTCTAGAGCCTTTCCTTCTTCCCCTGGTCTCACGTCACTCCCCACTTCGAACAAGTCCTCCAGAGTGACCTTTCGCCATCCTGATTCAACAGTATTGACTTGTTCCTTCCCTAGACGTTGATTATGCGTAGGGTTGACTTCAGTAGCACTTGGCAGCTTGCCATTATCTCTCTTTTGCTGATCTGCAGCCATTTGACCTATTTGTCTTTCCATATTTGCCATAGCTTTTGCATTCGCTTGAGATTGTTGTTGAGTCGCAGTGACCATGTCATACATTTTTGATATAATCTCTTCTTGGGTCCCTGGGGCATTGTTGGTAGCGTTGGTGGGCCCCCTGTTATTGTTGTTGTTTCCGTTGTTTGCAGGCTGCTGGTTTCTAGGCTGACTATTTGATTGATTCTGATAATTGTTCTGCCTGAAATTTTGTTGCTGTCCTTGGTTGTATGGCCTGTAAGGTCGTCCATTATTGTGTTGACCTTGACCCTGGCCATAAACTTGATTAGCTTCCTGCATCTTAGGTCCTCCTTGACCTTCTTGCGACGAATTTGGCGGTCCATTTTGTAATGTTGCCATAAGCCTATCAAACTTTCTGTTCAATTCACTGATTTCCTTTTTCACTTCCTTTTTCCAATCCGCATCAACTCCTACTGCTGCTGCCGTACTTGTAGTCTTCCTGGTGGAGAAGTTTGCTTTGGAGCCATTACTCAACTGCTCCAAAAACTGCCAGGCTTCTTCTGGATCCTGCCACATAAATGTCCCACTGGAGGAGGCATTTATCATGGCCTGGTGTGTTTCGCTAACTCCCTCAAAGAATAACTTGACCAACTGCCATCTGGGAATCTTGTGATGCGGACAAGATCGCAGCAACTCCTTCAATCTGTCGAAGGCTTCATGAAAAGCTTCTCCAGGTTTTTGCTGGAAATCCTGGATGACCCTCCTGACTTCAGTTGTCTTACTCGCTGGGTAAAATTCCTGCAGGAACTTTGCCTTGAGCTGATCCCACGTAGTAATACTGTTTGATGGCAACGATGTGAACCAATACTTGGCTTTGTCCTTAAGGGTGAACGGAAACAGTCTAAGCCTAAAAATATTTCTATTTGTGTTTCTGGGATTATTAGCATTAGCGATTGCTAAGAATTCATATAAATGGTTATAGGGATCATCCTGCTTATATCCTCTGAATTCTGGTAATATTCCTAATAGCTGAGGTCTAATCTCTACTTGCGAATCTATGTTATCAGGAATATAGATCGGCGACGAATCATCATATTCCCGCGGTTGGAAATGTGATGCAACCGAGTGCCGTCTCGGTTGTGCAAAATGTAAAGGTTGGGCGGGGTTACCGTAAAGATGATCATTGTACTCCCGCTGACCTGGTGGTTGGTATGGTGGTGCTCGCCTGGGAGGTCCCCGACCTCGGTTCCATTGTGGTTGGGATGCTGGTGGCATCCATCCTTCATCTTTCTCGTCGTACACTTCCTTCGTCTCTGGGTAATGGTATTGCGGTTGAGGCGGTGGTTGAAAGTGTATAGGTTGTGTTGGTTGGTATGTAGGTTGAGGTTTAAAGAGGGCTGGTTGTGGTTGTGATGTTGGTGTATGCTGTTTAGGAGTTGGGGTGCCATCTCGGGTCGGCTCTCCCCAAGTCATAGCAGATGTAAAGGGATTGGTGGATTGAGGTTGTGAAGTGGGTGTAAATGATGGGATGGAAGGCGGAGTACATGATGGTATGGGTGCAGGGGCTGAAACTGCACCACCAGAAGCACTCGTGCTTCCAAACTGAAATTCCGAAAGCGGAGGGATAGAAAACCTCCCAGTTGCCTCACCTGATGGATCCTGGGCAACACTGACCGGACTACTGCTAACTTGACTATAATTCATGATATTCAAACGCCTACGGGCACGGAGTTTGCGCGCAGTATGCTCAATCTCATAATCAAACTGCAATGGGGATGATTGCTCTCCCTTGCGGGTACGTATGCACTAGTGCAACACGCCCACAAGAATCAAAACCAAAATGAAAATTACCCAAAAAATGAAATTTCAAAAAGCAAGAAACAAGTTCCTACTACTCACCTATTCTAAGCTCACAGCTCCCCGGCAACGGCGCTAAAATTTGACGTGCACGCAGAGGTCGTCATGCGGTCAAAAATAAGAAATAACCTAACATTCACTAGTATAGTGGAGTCAGGGTCGATCCACAGGAGCTACGTGGTTAGCCTAGATGAGAGATTACCAACTAATAGTGTCACAGCTATAGTCGGAGGAACTAATTTCTATCTTTCTACCTTGAAACAATATTCAAACACCCAAGCCAAGCTTAGCTATGTCCAAATGACCTAGTTACTTTCTGAACTCAGAAGTACATCTCTGAATCAGAAGCAATTGAAGGCATCCAAACTAGCAAAAACCAAGCAAAGCATAAACTAGCTAATAACCAATAGTTCTATGAGACAGTTAATAGCCAAGGTTTAATGCCTAACCTAACCGAGTTAGCTACTGTTTTCAGCAAAGGGAAACAGTCCCAACCAAGTCACAAACAAAATCTACACACAAACAAACAATCAAAACACAAACTAACATCCAAAATACCGAAAAATCAATATTTAATGTAACCGAATGATTTCATTCACTCAAACCAATATCCAACATCAAATCAGTAACTAAACATTACTAAAAACAGAACCCTAAGCTGAAGATCAATGGTTGTCACACCCAAAGATTCAACTCAAAGCTTACAAATGTTTAACTAAAATGAAATAAAATCTAAAACATGAAAATACCAAATGATGGCTTCTGAAATGGAATCCTCGAGTCAAAGAGCTTCTAGGTCGATGTTTACCCCCGGTCTTTGCTAGGGTTTTCGGCTGGAAATGCCTCTATTTATAGTTGCAAATTTCCCGTGACCGCGCCGCGCATAAGTGAAATCCGCGGCGCGCGTACTTATCCGTTCCCCGTTTTTTCGTTATTCAAATGTGTTCCACCGCCTTACGCCCGCGTCGCGCAGAAGATAAATCCGCGGCGCGCGTACGTCTTCTCTTGATTTTTCATTCTTTCCATACTTTTTCCTTTTGTACACCTTTAGTCCCTGTTTCTGTTCTTTTTCTCCAGACAAGTCCTGGCACGAAAAGTGAGAATACCCATGCATATTTGATATAATTTCACCAAGAACAGGGCTCAACAACGCCTAAAATACTTGATATCACTAGGCGTTGTCAAGCCATTGCTTGATGACCCGACCTGAACCTTTTCCCTCCAATTTTGCTTAGGAGGGCCCTTCCTCTTCTTTCCTTTGCCACTTCCAATGGCTAGAACGGGCTGATTTACCGAGGGTACACTTTTACCCTTCATCCCGTCCTCAGCAACTCGAAGCATGCGATGCAACTCAGTCAGGTTAGCCTGATTGTTGTTCAAATGATAAGCCAGCCTGAACTGGTCATAAGAACTCGGTAGGGAGTTAAGCACTATGTCAACGGCCAACTCCTCCGGTACAGGCATCGCAAGCTTTCTAAGCCGCTCCACGTAACCTTGCATTCTTTGCACATGAGCGCAGATGGACTCTTCATCTTTAGGTTTGCTGTTCGTGAAGTCCTTGACCACCTCGCACCTCTCGATGCGCTCATGCTTGCGGAACTTTTCTGTAAGCTCCTTGTGCATCTCAAAGGGCCAGTAGTCTTCGTATATCCTTTGCAATTCGGGGTTCATTGTGGCTATCATGATGCAGGCCACTTTGGTCGCATCATCAGAATGTTTTTGGTACGAGGCAATCTCCTCGGGAGTAGCAGTTTCAGAGTCAATATCGACAAGCTCGGTCTCGAGGACATACTCTTTGTTCTCGTACCTCAGAGCCATCTTGATATTTCTAATCCAGTCATTATAGTTTGTCCCGTTCAATTGAACCTTGGAACATAGTGAGAGGATAGAGGGAACACTAGAGTTTGAGTGGGGAGCGGATTGATCAGCAGAAGACATCTTTAAAAGAAGGTAAGTTTAATTAGATACTTGTCGGTCCTTATAATAACCCAATATAAAATAAGGCTAGGATCCAACTATAACAATTTGCAACATAGAAGAGGGATGCCGTAATCTATAAGCAAATTTTATAAAGGTAGGCGAATGACGATTCAGCCAATTCCACCGCGGAAAAATAATCTTATTATAAATGGAATTCCTAGTTTCTTTTGAGATTTATTGAACTGTTCAATAGCATGTTTAATCTCGGATATGCCCCACCGTTTGTGACTGGGATGCCGAGAATCACAAACCGGGTGTGAATAACCATGCAAATTAGCTTGGTACTCTCGGGGTCCATTATCATCTCAAATTGATGTGCCGGTAAACCACACACGCTCCATCAACAATGATAACACCCGAGACACCTATTGCCACTCTTTATTCTCCCCCATTGGTGTGCCGGTAAACCACACATGCTCCACCAACGTTTCATAAAGTGCAATGTGAAACTTCATGGATTAGCATCAATTCACATTTTTAACTTAAAGTAACTAGATTGGGATTTTGATAATGGTTCTAGTACTTTCAAATGTATAATTATACTTTTAAGAGGCTTTAGCGGTTCCATCAAACCCGTTCGGCTAACGACACTCGACTGACCAGGAGAGCGGTGGGTGAGAATGGATACCCATTAGACTACCATTTTATAGGCAGTCGCCTTATACCCTCTTTATAGGACAGTTTTGTGAATGATGCCTACTAACGGTAAGACTAACCAATTTTATCTTATATATAAAATATTAACTATTAATTATAATATATATATATAAGATGTATTTTAAACTTTTAAAATATTTCTGTTTTATCTATTTAATTTTTCAAAAATTAACTCTTAATTTTAAAATTAAATTTAAACCGTTAAACGATTTAATTTATCTTTTAAATAAACAATTATAGCAATTTAATAAGAAAACAACCAACGCTCTGATACCACTGTAAGGTTTTCTGCAATCTATGAACTAAAATCCTAAGTTCACATGCAACCTAGAAAGGATCTATGTTTTCTATCTTTGAACATATAATAATGATTCTAACGGCTAACAGAAATTTCTAATAACGACTAACAGAAATTTCTATATAAAACAATTAATAAAAACTAACCTTTAGTTTTATTCTTGAAGCCGAGCAGCACAAGTGTCCTGCCTCAAATGAGATCACACCCGGAAGTCCAAACAGAGGTTAACTATCTTAACCTCTTATTAAGAACGGCTCGCTATAAAACCTTAGAGAAGGATTATAGACGGCAAGGAGAGAAGAGAAATTCCAAGGAGATGATTTGGAATGGTGCAAGTTTTCAAGTGATGGGGAGAGCCTTATTTATAGTGTTCAACTTTTGAACAATTGCATTCTAGCCCCTGTACTTATAATCAATTTACCCCCTGCACTTTTAATTAATTCCAAATTAATTCCAATTAATTCTAATTAATTCCAAACTAGTTTATCATTAATTTATTATCACATAATAAATTAACGAACTATTTATTTCTCTCTCTATTTAACCTTGATGCCGGTTGGACTACCAAGGGCAACCCAAATGGACTTTGCTTCTATTAATAAGATAAATACAAATTATAAGTCATGGCTTAGACACCTAATCCAACATATTTAACATGGTCCTTTTGGGTTACACACAAAGTATTATTTGAGCATAAATGACAATAGTGAATTATGAGGGAATAGTTTGTTAATTTAGCATTTATGGATTAATTAGAAACTAACAAAGTTGAGGGGTTAAAAAGTAATTTAGCATTTTGGCTCTACACTTTGGGTTTGACTTTATTAGAGGAGTTTTAGTTTGGGCTCTCTTGTCGTCCAAGAAATTAACAAGATTCATCTAGAAAGGTATTCTCGTATACAATGCTTTTAGTTTAGTTTGTTGCAAGAAATTTGATGAACATATGATCCTTGTGTGATTTGGATACTAATTTTTGTTTATGTTTGTGTTGCGTTTATATTATTTTTCGAGTTATCAGAATCCAACAAGGAATAAACCATTTTAGAAGATGTCTGGTACCATCAAGTTTCTATGGAACTTTTGTATGCAAGTTTTTCTCAATTTGATCTTGCTTTTTCTATTGATCTTGGTCCACTATTAAAGGCATTATATGTTCCCATCAAGGCACTACTTCTCTTGTAACACTTTATTGTGATGGATCAACTGGTACATTATATGCATTTGTTGACTCTATCTAGGCTTGAGAAAAACTTGCTTTTATAAACATTGATTGCGGTAGGCATTCCAGGTGATTGATGTCCACTAGTGAGTTTTCTATCTTTCTCGGCACCAACTTAATATCATGGACTTTTCATGAGCATAAGACATATTCTCACTCCTCTACGAGACTAGAGTATAAAGCTCTGGCCAACAGTGTTGCGAGGATAACATGGTTATGGTCTTTTTGTACCGAGCTCTGTTTCCACTTCAATCTCTTCCTTATTTATGGTGTGATAACATGAACACTACCCACTTATCTTTGATTCCAGTGTTTCATGCTCATACTAAACATATCAATGTTGGCTGCCACTTCGTTCGAGAGAATTTTGCTTAAATGGATCTATAAGTTTAGTTTGTGTATATAAAGGATCAACTTGCAAACATTCTTCACCAAACCCCTTCCAGCATCTCTGTTTTCCTTTTACGTGCCAAGCTTCAGGTTGTTCCTCGTCTTTTTCTTGCAAGACACGTCAAACCTAAGATAGACTGGTCAATACATATTGTATGTATGGGCCATAAGCGTTATGGTTTAGGGGCTATTTGGCAGGATCTAAATGTTTAAGATTTAAAATTTTAAGAGGGCCTGGATTATTAAGATCTGAACTTTTAACATGTTGTTTGGTTGGAACCTCTGAATTGTTGTTGTGATTGATTAAAATTTCTATTTTACCCTTCTGTATTATTTCACATTGAATTAAATATGAATGGGGCAGGGGATGAGTGGGTGTGGGGGTAAGGGTGGAGTGAGCGGGGGTGGTATGGTATGCGGCAGGGGTGCAGTAGGGGAAGGTGTGGTGTGGGTAGGTTAGGGCGCGGGTGGGTGGGTGGATGGGGATATGGGGATATGATAGGGTGAGGGTAGGGTGGGGTGGTGCATGGGTGGGGTATGGTGTGGTGGGGGTCTGTGCGTTGGGTAGGATGGGGTGGGATGGGTAGGGATGGGCGGAGTGGGGTGGGTAGGGTTGAGGTGGGGGTAGGTGGGATGGTGTAGGGTGGTGTAGGGTATGATGGGTTAGGTGGGTGTGGGTGACTCTTAATTTTTCCAGACATGATTCCATCTCTTAATTTTTAAGAGGCTTCTGATAAATAAAGAGACTTTTATTTAGATGCTACCAAACACACTATATCTGAAGAATTAAGAGATTGTCTCTTAATCTTTCAATTAAGAGACTACCAAACAGGCTTTAGTGTATTTCGTGTCTATATATACGTATATATGTATTCTTTGTATTTACTCAAAATCAATATATTGTGAACATATTTACCAACTCTAATACGTGGGACGTGGGTACAAAATGTTTTTTGATCCATCACTGGCAGGGCCGACCCTAAGGGGGTGCAAGGTGTGTGACCACACAGGATCCATTTCGTCTAGGGGGCCCCAAAAATACATTTAGTATATTATTGAAGGAAAAATCCGTCAGTAATCCGCCGCTAAAAACTATTTGACGGATTAGTGACAAAATATTACCATTGCCAAAAAAGTCATGTCAAATTACTTATCCGTTGTTAATTCTTTGCAAAAACTCATCGTTAATACCTCGTAAAATTCAGTCACTAATTCCTCATAAATTTCCTCGCTAAAAGAAATTTTATTTAAAGACCATTTTTTACTATTCGTACAGAGCCTAAAAAATCAACGGATCTACCTCATCACTGGTTAGAGAGGCAAATCCACAACATGACCATTCTGTTATAAACAAATTAAAACTTATACCTACAACTTGACAACAAATCAAGGTTTTAGTTTTAAATTTATAATATAAATAGAATCAAATAATTTGGTACACTAATCATGTATACACCTAAATCAATTTACAACTCAAGCATTAGAAACATGATATACCTAAATCAAATTTAAAACTCGAGCATTAGAAACGAGCTGCCTGTTAAAATAGTGTAAGGCAATATTCGGTCAAACCTAATAACTATTCTATTGTGGTAAAACTTTGTTTTATTATATAATTGCCATAACTAGATGACTTTCATGTCGAAGAAATTACAAATTTACAGATAAAATAAAATAATCATAAAAACTCCACTTTTTAATTTCCCTATGTAAAAAATTGAACATATTCATAACTAATGGCACAAAATGACCGTCAAATAATAGTTTGGATTTTTAATTAAGTGTGAAATTTCTCTCTAATAACATACCTTAAAGAAAATCCTATTTCAAACTATATGATCCATATAATTTTGAGTGTTAATGTGACAAGTGACAACATGAATAATAATATTTATTATTAATATCTATGTTATATGACGGAAAATAAAAGACAAAAATAAGTTTAAGCAATTGCAATTTTTTTATGCATCAATTATAATTAGGTATCGGCAACTATAGTCTGAACAATTAGATTCATATAATTCCAGTCCTACTTACATCTACAAACCGTCACAACCCCTAACGATTCACAAAATAAAGTTACTTTTTAGTTATTTTATATTTTAATCATATATAAAATTTTTAGATAAGTTTTGTATAATTATCATATATTATATATAAATTTAAGATTGTAAATCGTTGTAACTAAGTTTTAGCCATGTAAAGAATAAAATAAATATGTCATGTATCTTGTGTACGTGTCAAATTCTTGATTATTTAAAAACATTTTACTTCATTTTTCAATTTATGCAACATATTAGATGAAATATACAATGATGTTTGATTATATAACTTATTGCAAAGTTAAAGTTTTGCCGCTTTTACATCTTTGTTTTTGTAAGTGTTAACGATTTTCTGTTTTTACAAATTATTTTTTTGGTTACAAAGTCTTTTCCTATTCTTTACATATTCGTTTTCATAAATGTACGATTGAGAAAAAACATATAGATTTTTGTTACATATTGGTCTTCTCAAATGAAAAATACAATGTTATATTTAAACTTTTCACAACGCATGCACTACTATTGCATTACACGCAATGCAAAACATAGTTATACAATTTTGAGGTCATTCAACGTTGGTGCTGGTTTGGTGTCTTGAATTTGTCACTTTACATATCTTTGGTTATTATACAACATAAAAATAGATATTACATAATTAAAATAATGAAAAAATGATCTTAAAAATTATGTAACACTGTCTGCAACACAACAATCATTTGTTTATTAAAATGGTATAAAATTGTTAAAATAATGATCATTGCACAATCTCAACGTTTAGCTTAATCATTGGTTCATCCCACCATACGTTACTCATTACTGATTACGAACTTCTTTAAATATTTCTTAATAACAAATTCTTACCCTACTTAATAAAACAAATTTTATTCTCATTGCAGTGGATCCAGTTGTTCCATCAATGGTTAATCTGTTCCGATATTCACCTAAAGCTTACTAACAAACATTCATTTGTAGTTATTTCGTTGTTTTCTATATTTTTTCACCTGTTTACAGAAAATGCACCCTACGTGTTTGAGGAAATGCCATAGAAACTTATAACGATTCATTGACATTAAAAGCAAAACATTACAGTTGAGTTATTCATACAACATAAAATAAAACAAACAAAACTCTTTTTACACCAAAAATACATTTCAATTATATTTATGTTTTACAAACAATAAGGAGTTATGTTGTACCTACAATTTTGAGCACCTCTCCCGTTGTTCAACCTAGCAAACTCGAAAGGGTGAAATTCAAAATCAGGTTACGACTAAGGTTATGTTTGGCACGTCATATCTGGCTTGTAAGCTAGTTTTTTTTTTTTTTTTTTTTTTTAGTTTTTTTCACTTTACATTTTTGACAAACCAAAAATTAGCTTATAAACTAGCATATAAGCTAGTGTTTTAAAATGCTACTACGAGTAACGTTTAAATTAACCTTTTCAAATATTCCAAATTTATATTTCAATATACTATGTACTACACGTACTGATAAAACATTTATCTACAAATTTGATTTCCAATTTCCTCCAAATTTGACTACTAGGAGATAAGCACCAACTTCCTCCAAATCGCAAAACATTCCCTCCATCATCGATTTCTATAAATTAGGTTAATTTTCTAGAACTAGCATCATATCTTCAGAATAACAAAACAACCATTCAATATATAGTCATGCTAACATTCGAGAGTCACGTCACGAGATGCGAGAACTTCGTGATAATATTATGAATATGATATGGGATGCAAGAAATTTAAATTAAAATCAGAAAACTTTTATTTAGTATTTACTTTAATTTAATGTATTATGTTTTTTCTTATAATATTGGATTAATTTTGCACATGTCATTTTACGATTTCCAGCTAGTTTTATCAGTTAGTTTTTACCAAACGTTATTTATTATCGGCTAGTTTTTCATTTAGTCGCTAGTTTTCTAGCTACCCGCTAGTTTTTCAGTTAGTCTGCCAAACATAACCTAAGCTCATTCTAATATCCATGTTTGAATCTTGCTTAAGGTTGGTGGATATACAAGTTTTCCTTTAGGACTTTTGTCATTTCAATTGTTTTCTTAAGTTTTGAGGGTTATTTTGTTGAATTATGTTCTTTTTTTCTCCTTTCTCCTCTTGACGACGATTTTTAACTCTTGTAAACCGTTCTTGTATTATAGATTTTCAGTAATATTCCAAGTAGTGCCTTGAAGGTTTTCCATGTAACAATTTTCCACCTATATTTGGTTTTCTTCTTGTTCGTATTTTGCTTCTCGTTGTCAATATGATTTATAAGGATGATCAGACACACCATTACTTTACACATCATTTTAGTGAATAACACTCGGTTCAAACCATAAATTTTAAATTCGGAGCAGATTGCAGATAAGGTCGGCATTTTAGATGATGTTTTGCGAGCATGGATCTAACACTAAATTGTATAAAAAAATAATACGACAGATTTCCGTAAAAAAAGATATTAAAAATTGGGTTAGAGACACCTCTTTTGGACTCTCTTGCAGATTTGACTTCACGTGGCAAACGTGTGGAATTTTAAATGAACGAATTAATTTTCCCTTGACACTAAAATATTGAAGGGGTGCATTTATTTTCATATTTGACAATCAAATTGGTTATGGTACTCTTCGAGAAAATCTGACATCAACTTTCAATTTTTATTTAAGTCCCTGGTGTTCTCAAGAAAATTTTAATAATTATTTTTGTTTTATATCTTTATCTATTTAATATATTAATTTATTTTATTAAAATTAAGTAGTAAAAATATATAATCAATCATATATTGTTGTACATAGAAGATATTCACAAAAATGATAATTAGAAATGTTTGTATATCTCTATTTTGACTATTTTTTCAGGATTTACCAAAATAACCATCGATTTTGAAATATGTATTTTAGACACATATTTTGGATTCCAGACTCAATACCATTTCAAAATTTGAACAAATTTTTTTCTTCCTGGTTTCAATGTTTATGAGCATTATTTTAATGTTAATATACAAATTCAATCATCACAATTTATGTTGGTTGTGTTAAAATAGTCTAAAGGAAGACACTAACATCTAAAAATCCACCAATTTCTATACAACAAGACAATTTATGAATGCATCAACTCTCACATAACATTGCTATTAATGTAAACTTCCACCTAAATCGCCTCTTTATGAATTGCACATTAATTCCTACCTAGCACATTTCCCAACCATTATATAGAAATGGTAAAATCATGGCATGATTTACACTAGAGCTACACTAAGTCATCCAACTTCAAGGAATCTACTCATATATGAGATGGATAGTTAAGAAAAGTATCAATCTTTTTGGCATCTAGTACATTGTTTTATTAAGGGATTATATCCTTGGGGTGGTCTATTGGTGTACTCTAT
This sequence comes from Cichorium intybus, assembly GCA_023525715.1. Taxonomy (NCBI): domain Eukaryota; kingdom Viridiplantae; phylum Streptophyta; class Magnoliopsida; order Asterales; family Asteraceae; genus Cichorium; species Cichorium intybus. The sequence goes on from CM042010.1 coordinate 133,760,453, forward strand.
AGGATGGACAACTTGTCGTTTGTCTATTAGTGGTGGTCCAATTAATGATCATCACCTTATCATGATGTTTCTAATTAGAGTGAATGATAAAGGGTGCACCACCTCTAGGTACATATCTTGATAATGATATATATAGAACTAGGGTGCAGTGCAAGTGTGGAAGTGTGATTGTCCCAAGTAATACCAAATTGTTATCGCATGACCATAAGGTAAACCAAAGCATTGTCACTGCCTACACGTACAAGGTTTTACATGTAAATCAACGATATTGTTCTTTCCATCTCACGCATCGCAAATTGGAACTTTGAGATGGGGCATATACCCTCCATGCCACACTTTCAAGCATTATCCTTTTGATTTCATCATTGATGCAAGAGGTGATCTCATGTTTAATAGTCCTTGCAAAGAAGAAAATCAAAAAAGAATTTGGTATAAAATTTTTCAAGAAATTTTTTTAATGTATTTACATCCCTTAGTTCCCCGTTAGAACTACCATTGTTGCATATTGGAGCGGAGAAAATCAATAATCATTATTATTTGTAGTTTTCGTTTAGAGGTACACAATGTATTGATTAACTTGTCAATGTTGGAAGTTATTGCATCATATCGCACCCTAGAGAAGCATGATCTTGCCGATTTTTCATGACCAATATAATTACATATAGCATGTATAACAGGAGCCCAACAGGAAAGTTGCTGCTTGTACTAAACTGCAGAATCGAAAAGCACTTTCTGTAAAATTTAAGGACATTATACGGGGCTCAGGTCAAAACAAGAGAAAGTCTAAAATATCTCAAATTGGGCGTGCGTCATCTAGTGATGGCTCCTTCATATCTGGAAATAGCAAATCCACAACTCAAAACGCTTCTTCCTCATCTGATGAAATTCGTAAAACTATTCAGATTGGCTGTGCGATTGGCTACCAGATTCACGGAGAGGAAGATGCGATTCGTGATTTAATCAATAGCGAAGGAGGTAATGTTAACTCAAAATGAATTGTCTCTCAATTAATCTTAGAGGTGCCAGAAGTTCCAAGAAAGCTGAGTGGATCAGGAACTTAAAAAAGAAGTATCAGATTAACTTCATTAGTGCACAGGAGACACAACTGTTGGATGGCAATCTTCTCAAAATTGACCAATTCTGGGGTAATGATTTGTTTGATTCTGTGATTGTGGATGCTCACGGTAGGTCTGGAGGTCTGTTCTGTATTTGGAATCCAGCTGTGTTGAAGTTCGTTGACATAATTAAGGAGAGACACTTCATTTTTATCGACGGAAAATGGGGCGTTAATGGTACTAGGGTCTGTCTTATAAATGTTTATGCGCCTGTTGATGACCATGATAAGAAAGCTCTCTGGAAATCTATTATTGATTTGAAGAGGAACAAAGGTTATGGTGCTTGGCTGCTCATGGGGGATTTTAATGAAGTCACCAATCCCGCAGACCGTTTTTCGGAAAAAGTTTGTGTTGATAGTATGGACAACTTCAATTATTTTATCAGGGAGATGGAACTTTCCGATTTTAACCTTGGAGGAAGAAGATTCACTTGGATGAGTTCTAATGGTAGGAGTTTAAGCAAGATCGATCGCTTTCTTGCTTGCTATAATTTTCGAAATATGTGGCCGAATTCTTCTGTCACGGCTCTTCCCAGAAGATTTTCAGATCACTGTCCGATCATCCTTATTTCAGAGTTCTTTGATTTTGGGCCAACCCCGTTTCGCTTTTTTAATTCGTGGTTGTTTTTAGATGGTTTTAAGGAGATTGTTTTTGACAATTGGACCACAGATGCACACGTTTTTGCCCCTGATGTTCGATTTCTCAGAAAACTAAAACGTCTCAAATCTGCAATTCGATCTTGGAGGATAGCCTCTAGAAATAAAGAAAATGAAGTTTATGTTAGTTTACTTAAAAATATTGATGATGTGGAGTTGGTGGCCGAATCTAGGCCTTTGACCACGCAAGAATGCGATGACAGGAAAACGTGGAAGTTGAAGGTCGATGAAATTGACATGATCAGGAAATCGGACTTGAAGCAAAAGAGCAGGATTAAATGGTTAGTGGATGGAGATGAGAATAGCAATTTTTTCCACTCTATTATTAATTATAACAGATCGAAGTGCAGAATTAATGGTCTTAATGTCGAAGGCTCTTGGATTATCGATCCGGTGGTCATCAAAGAGTCCGTTTGGAGTTTTTTTGCTAATAAATTTCATGAGCATTTTCCTAACAGGCCCAAACTCATTAGCTCAGAATTTCTAAAGCTTTCAAATGATGATAGAGATTTCTTGGATTGTCCCTTTACATTGGATGAGGTTGAATTGGCAATTAGAAAATGTGGTAATGACAAAGCTCCTGGCCCGGATGGATTTACGTTTAAGTTTATCAAGGAATTTTGGGACCAAATCAAAGGCGATGTCTTTTCTTTTGTTAGATATTTTGAATCCACTGGTGTGATTAACAAAGGGTGTAATGCTTCTTTCATAACCCTTATTCCTAAATGTAATGATCCTCTCACTCTTAAAGATTATAGGCCGATTAACTTGGTGGGTTGCATGTACAAAATTCTTTCCAAAATTCTCTCTTGCAGATTGAAAAAGGTTATTGGCAAAATTATTAGTCAAGAGCAATCGGCTTACATCGAAGGGAGAAGCATTCTTGATGGTCCAATTATCCTAAATGAGCTTTTATCTTGGGCTAAAAAATGCAAAAAGAAACTCTTTGTGTTCAAAGTTGATTTCGAGAAGGCATTTGATTCCTTAAATTGGGGCTTCCTTGATTCGGTTATGCAACAAATGAATTTTTCCGATAAATGGAGGAGATGGATTAATAGTTGCCTTTCATCCGCAAAAGCTTCCGTTCTTGTTAATGGTTCCCCAACTAAGGAGTTTGACATTCGACGCGGAGTGAGACAGGGAGACCCTTTGGCTTCCTTTCTTTTTGTCATTGCTATGGAAGGTCTTACGGTCTCTATTAAGGAAGCTTGTAAAAAGTTTATTTATAATGGTATTTCCCTTCCCGATGATGGTCCAATGATTTCTCACTTCATCTATGCCGATGATGTCACGTTTGTTGGTGAGTGGTCCGAGTCAAATTTTATTAATCTTAATCGTATTCTCAGATGTTTCTATATGGCCTCTGGGCTCAAAGTTAATCTTCATAAAAGCAAGGTTTTTGGTGTGGGGGTTGATGATGTTGATCTTACTAGGCTTGCTAGCATTCTCTCGTGCGAGCCGGCCTCTTTTCCTTGCACCTTTCTTGGACTTCCGATTGGTGTTAATATGAAGTTGTCAAAATTTTGGAAGCCGGTGGTTGATAAATTTCATGCTAGACTTTCCAAGTGGAAGTCTAAGACTTTATCTTTCGGTGGTAGACTCACCCTCGTTAAATCGGTTCTTAGTAGCCTTCCTCTTTACTACTTTTCGTTATTTAAAGCCCCTAAAAAGATCATTGACACTCTTGAGTCCATCAGGAGAAAATTTATTTGGGGAAGTTCGGGTGATAAGAAGAAAATACATTGGGTCTCTTGGGATGTCGTCATTAGACCAAAGGAGGTTGGGGGGCTTGGAGTTAACTGTCTTTCCGAAATGAATTTGGCGTTGCTTGCAAAATGGTTATGGAGAGCTAAAATTCAGCCCAAAAGCTTATGGTTTTCGTGTATTAAATCCTTCCATAAGATCAAAGAGATTGATGGCTCGCCTATTGCTCGAAAGGGTATCCCCGGTGTTTGGTTAGCTATTTCTCAAGTGAGTGACGATCTTGCTAAGTGGAACGTTAATCTTAATGGTTGCTTCTGTAGACAATTGGGAATGGGAGACAAGACACATTTCTGGAAGGACCTATGGCTAAATAATTCTGCTCTTAAAGACGTGTTTCCGAAATTGTATGCTATTGAATCTCAAAAAAATTGTTTGGTTCAAGATAAAATTCATGTTTCAGGTGATCTGGTTGATATTTGGAGCTGGAAAAGACCTGTTAGAAGGGGTGCTGAATCGGTGGAGCTCGATAAACTTAGCAACTTAATCAAAGAAGTGTCTGTCTCTCCTAAGCCGGATTCGTGGTCGTGGCTGCCTAGTCCGTGTGGTAAGTTTTCTGTTAGTTCGTTGAGAAATATTATTGGCGATCTTAGGTGGAGGAACTCTCGATCTTTCTTCTCTTGGCTGAATTTGGTCCCGTCGAAGGTAAATTGTTTCCTTTGGCGCTTCATTCAGAACCGAATTCCTGTGGCTGAAAATCTTGCGATTCGTGGAGTTATTATGGGAAACTATCGTTGTCCTTGCTGTAATTTGTGTGATGAGAGCATAGATCATATTTCCTTCACTTGTGGCTTTGCTCGTGACTTTTGGGTTTGGCTTTCTAGCTGGTTTACATATTGCATCCACCCCCCGGTTAATTTGGAGTCCTTCATGTTGATGCTTGACTGCAATGGGCTTACAAGAAAATTGAAGAAACTAAAGATTGGTATCTTGTTTGCTGCTGTTTGGACTATATGGAAGGCGAGAAATAATATGGTTTTCAAAAAAATCAATCCTAATGTTGCTAGAATGGCGGATGATCTGCAAGTTACCACTTTTAATTGGTTTAGATTCAGAGATAGGTGTAATGTTTGCTGGTTAGAGTGGATCTGTAATCCTAATTCTTACTTATTGTAATGTTTGTACTGCTCTAGCGCCTTGCTAGTTTTTTCTAATGTTATTCCGCCGTTCTAAAAAAAAAAAAAATATATATATATATATATATATATATATATATATATATATATATATATATATATATATATATATATATATATATATATATATATATATATATATATATATATATATATATATATATATATGATAATATTATTTAATTCATTTTATTTATCCCAAAATTTATATGCATCTCCATTAGCAAATGTCAGTAATAAAGTCTGTGGTATGCATTTGTGTGCATAAGTCCAACAAACATTTCAATGGATTTATACATACAAAATATGATGGCTAAATCCTCCATATCATTCATGGATTCATGGAGCTTCGGTAAACCCATGTAAATGCACCCTCGCTCTTTGTCTTGCCTATG